>VDFB02321481.1:28720-118682 GCA_007258455.2 Sequoia sempervirens | reverse complement strand
CATGGATAGTCACTTTGAGTTTGAAGATGTACCTGATGATCAGAAGGTAAAGATAGCAAATACAAAACTCAAGGGACATGCATTGTTATGGTCAAACTATGAGCAAGCTGAGAGGAGAAAGAAAGGAAAATCAAAGATAGTTTCATGGGACAAGATGGTTGCAAAGCTCAAAGGTAATTTTATTCCTAAATATTTTGAAGTTTAGTTGTATAAGAAAGTCCAAAGTCTGAAGCAAAAAGAAATAGATGTCATTACTTATACTGATGAATTCTATAAGTTGAGTATAAGGCTTGGTAGACAAGAGGATGAGGCTAAGAAAGTTTCTAGGTATCTTGGTGGTCTTAGATTTAACATTCAAAATAAATTGGTTTTGGGAAATCCAAGATATATAGAAGAATGTTTTTAGTTAGCCATTAGAGTGGAAGAAAAGCTAAAAAGGAGACAAGATAATTCCATTAGAGGTAGAGGAACCTTTCATACTTCAAAGCAATCAAATGAAGAACAAGAAGGTGAAGGAAAATGTAAACATAAAAGTTTTGATTTCAAAGGTGGTTTTAGAGGCTCAAGAGGAAGATTTGGAGGAGGTAGAAGTGCAAATACATTTGCAAGAATATGCTATAATTGCAATGAGTTTGGGAATCCATGAATACAAGTGCCCTAAAATTTTTGGTGCTAATTCAAGTTGGAGTGAAAGAAGAAGTGATAAGAGGGTGCAATTGGTCCAAGAAGAAAGTGAAGGTGAAAAATCTCCTAGCCATCTTGCTGCTCCAGAGGTAGGAGAATCCTTGATGCTGAGAAGACAAGTGTTGAAGACCTCTAGAGAGAAGGAACCATTGCAGAGAAGAGATTTATTTAGGATCACATGAAAATCCAAGGGTAAGGTATGCAAAGTAGTTATAGATTCTAGTTGCACTGAAAACAAGGTGTCTAATGAAATGGTAGATAAGTTAAATTTGTTGAAAGTTCCTCATGAATCACCCTATAAGGTATCATGGTTGAATGATGATCAATTACTACTAGTTAGAGAACAAGCATTTGTTGAGTTTCAAATTGAAGGGTATAAAGATAAGGTGCTTTGTGACATTTTACCAATGGATTGTTGCCATTTATTGCTTGGAAGGCCATGGAAATTTGATAGGCAGTCATTGTATGATAAGGATGGTATCACTTTCAAACTAACACCACTATAGGAAGATGTTAAAGAACAGACCAAGGAAGCCAATATCATCATGTTTGGCAAGAAGGAGGATGTAAAGCTTGAAAAGGACAAAAGCAAAGAGTATGTAGCCACTTCAAGGATTAAAGGTGTTGAGACAATAGATAGAAGGGATAGAGAGAATTTTTAGACACTGAATGTGAATGATGCTTCAATGATGAATGGAAAATAAGTTAATAGATTGGAGTCCAAGTCTAAAATAGGGAAGAACAAGGGTGAATTTCTTATGAAGAAGCAAGATAAGCTAGAGAAACAAGATGAATTTGTGGTTGGGATAGTCATATGTCCATTGAAAAAAATAGAGGTGAATGGGAAATTTGAAACTGTCAAAATAGAGGCTTATAAATTTGATACCACAGTGGCATTTGGGGGAGAGAGTCTGTCGGTGAAAATGAGTGCAAAAAGTGAAGTAGATCAGAGAATTTGGCAAAGGTATGTGACTAAGATTGAGCATGTAGTGGAGGAAAAGAGGAAGATAGTACATGGTATGGATGGCACAAGTAAGTTGGTAGATTTTACATCATTTCCAAATACAAGGGCAGTCAAACAACAACAATTAGGTAAAGGATAGTATGTTCAAGATAGAGATAGTGCAAGCTTGCAACTTTTGACTCATGGGAGAGGGTCACCAAGTGTGGATGTAGGATGGATAGCACTAAAGGACTAGATACATTATGGTTTTGCACAATTTCCAAGGGACTTGAAAAGTTTCAAGGCTGGTTGTATGGCTTAGCAACACCAAGTGCACTTTGTGAAAATGTTGTCATGGAAGGTCATTTGATAAGGTCTTAGGTTGACATGTAGATTATTTTTTCATTAAATAAGGTCCATGTAGACCATTTTTCAAATATTTAAATCATTTAGAAGGGTCATTGAGTCTATGTTTTCATATTCTTACAATATTGTCAAAAATTTCTATGTAAAGATGCAAAAATGTAAAGATGCAAAAATGTAAAAATTGCAAAAATTGCAAAAAGGTAGATTTTGGAGAAGTCCAATGGTCAATTAACTCAAAATGAAGTTTTTTTTATTTGAGTAAGTTTTTTTAGGAGGGAAAAATAATAAATATGTAAAGGGGACTCAATGTAATCTCTCTTGGAGGGATTTGAAGTGAAAAATAATTACTTATCTATGTTTTCTTCTAATTTTCTGTGTGTTTTTGCATTTCCCTAGCTTGTATGGTACCATACAGAGACAAATTGTTTTGAAATTCCTTGAATGAATTAAGAGGAATGATTTAAATTTTATTTTAATTTGGTTTGAGCACTTAACATTGAGTTTGGTGGGATTTTGTTTTATTTTTCTGAGGCGGGTCTATTAACCCTATTTTGAGGGTTTTAAAAGTGTAAAAATTGAAGAATTGACACATTACACGGTTTGTGACTTCTATAGCTTGTGGAATGGGTCCAAAATAGTAGAAATAGGTGTTTGGATGATTTGTGATAGCAGGGGAGATCTCTTGAGGATCTAGGCTTGATGCCCTAGTTGACTATTTTGTGATTTGGCACCAAAAATGGTGGTTTGAGATAGGATTTTGATGAAATAGTGTTGGAAAAGGTTGAATAATGGTGTTTTAAGCATGTTTAGGTGTATTTTAATTTTTTTTAAGCATTTTACAATGTGGTGGAGGCTTGAAACATTATTTTTCAATAAAACCCCTTGAAAGTTGCTAAAAATGAGGGTTTAGAGGTTTGGTGATTTGGTGATAGTTTCCCATGAAGAAAATGGTGAATTTTGTGGTTTTGAGACCTTTGGAATGTTTCACCATTGGATTTTGAGGTTGGTGATAAGTTTGGAGTACACTTCCTTTGTAAAAGAGACCTAATTTGGGGCCTAGATAGCGTAGAAACTTGATTTTGGTGGACTTGGTCCAAAGAGACCTATTAAGTTTTTTAGTTATGTTATGTGGGAGAATAATGAGGGTCTAAAAGAGTGAGGAATTTGATGACTGAGGGCCTTCTCTAAAATATATTTTTGAAAACAACAATTTGGAAACCTACATGGAAACTAGGTTGGATAATGAAGAGTTGATGAAATAGAGTTGTAAGGGAAAAAAGTTGGCTTGAATTGGATCAAATTGTGGTTGTAATTGATTTACCCTCCCTATCATTGCATCACATTCTTAATCAATTATCAAGTTAATAATCAGTGCATTTATTTACAGTTAACCATTTCTTTTCAATTTGTGCAATTTTGTAATTTCTAAGTCTACTAGTATTCCTAGAAATATTGAAGTTGTTTAGCATCAACCAATAAATATTCAAGAAAAACCATGAAGGAAAAAAATGATCAATGTTAGGGACAACCAATTAATAAGTATACACATGAATAAGTCAAGCATACATGTGAATAAAGCAAGCACAAGTACTCAAAAACACATAAGCCTTGAAGTATACACATGAATACATGGTATACACAAATTAATATAAAGTATATGCATGAATACAAGGTATACACATGAAAACTCATAAGTCACAAAATATACATTGGAATACACGTAAGTTTTAAAGTATACACTTGAATACATGGAACTCATATCTAATGAACCATGGATTTATAATGAAAATATGAACATCGATAAAAAAGATTTGTATTAGCCAAAGCCATGTAGGCATACATCAATAATGTTGATATAAGTACAAAATCTATACAAAATAGCCATATAGGCTTACAAGAATGCCATATAGGCATACAATGTCAAATATATCCAATATGTACAAATATTCCATATAGGTAGACAACAAAGGGCTCTAGAATCAAAATTCATTGCTTTGCATCCTCTCGAAATAAAATTTTCCCCTATTCTTGTCAGTTAGATGCTGATAGTTCTGTCACTTGTTTATTATGAGGTCGAGGAGTGCTCTTGGTGCTCCCCCTAGGGTTTAGCTCCTGGTCAAGCTTTATCTATTACAATAAGAAGTAAAGACATTAATATATAGAAATTACATTATAAAAAATGATATATTTAACAAAATAATCACTTACCACCAGTAGATGATCTCTCTCCTAATGGGAAAGATTTTCATGCTCATGTTGTGGCATGTTGAAGCCTTGTAGAAACCATCCAAAGAGAAATTAAACTACAAATAAATAATGCTTTGATTTTTCACTAACTAATAGCTATAAAAATGAATGTAAATTGAAATTTAGTAATCTACCTCATACCTCCTCCGTGAGAGACATCGAGGACTCTATAGTAGATGAAACACCAAGCTCCATTTCCCTATGAACATTCAAAGGTGTATTCACTTCCAACATCTGAAAATAAAACAACAAATTTTTCAATCATGAAAACTACAATAGTGATCCACATCATGGCTTATAATATATGAGATAATGAAGAAAAAATTGAGTACTTATTAAACTATATATTTTTGAATATGGGTATGTGCAGGATCATGATGGGCCAAAAAGTGGCAATACTATGGGTATTTGTAGGGTATGTTGCTGACAACTTTTTTTTACCCAAAATTGATGAAATGAAAAGGGTTTTTAGAGGAGATTCTCAACTTTGCACCAATATAAATTATGCTTTACTTTGAATTTAATAAATAATTATTATTCATTTCTATTAGAATTATGACCAAAGAGTCCCTGTCTCGGTGGTGATTAGAAAAACATTTATAACTTTCAAAGCGGTATCACATTTTGAATCTGAAACGGCTTCATTACATTCTATGTTTTCACATACTATCTGATTAAAAATAAAAATAAATTTCCTTGAAGTTTTTGGCCAAAGTTAAGGTGGTGGAGACTATATATGGGATTTTTGTATTTTTAAATTTATAATAAAAAATAATAATTAATTATTTGCGGAAAAAACTACAAAATATGCATCACATCCAAGAAATGAGTCCTTTATTTATATATAAAATCTTATAAAGAAAATATGATCGACATTATGGTTAGGGTGGTCGGACAAACACCTACTTCTTATTTCTTCTGAAATTTAGAAATTTTCTTTTGCATTGAAATTTTTACTAGAATTTTTTCACCAAATAGATTTTATTTATTTATGATAGCTAATGTGGATTTAGAAACTAAATTCAATTTTTTCTATATGATTCTATTCTTACATATTTTTGAAATAATATAGATAACTTATTCAAATTTTTACGTCAAGTTGCCTAACACTGATTTTTCTAAATTTTTTGCCACTTAAGGGCCTTTTTTTCCATGATGATCCTGCACATACCCATATCATGCTTACTATTTTCCCTATCTATAGCTTGTTTGAAAGAACCTATTTTTACGCTTTTACCCATAGCAGCAAGGTAGTGAACCGCTTGATAAAATACTTTTGTAGACATGTACGATAATTGTGGTAGCATAAAGAAGGAAATGAACTATTTGAAAAAATGCCTCAAAAAAATGGGGTCTCATGGTGATGGAATGCCATTATAAACAAATGTGTCATGGAATTCCATCACCATAAGACCGCATTTCTTTGAGGCATTTTTTCAAATAGCAAATTTCCTTCTCAATGGTATTATGTTGGGATGGGGTGGATGGTATAGTGTGGTCTTGGTTATGAGATGGAGGGTGATCATGACATGAAGAGGGAGGGGTGGGGACATGAACAAGTGGAATAAAAGGTGGAAGATTCCATGGATTGGTAAATTGAGGATGAGGACCTTGAGAAGAATTTGGAGGGGAATTTTGGCTAAAGGGTTGGTTTCTATTCTTTAGGCAGTGAGCTATTTGAAAAAATGCTTGAGAGAAATGTGGTCTCATGGTGTGGCATTCCATCACCATGAGACCACATTTCTTCAAGGCATTTTTTCATATTACTCTCTGCCTTGACTATGATATTGCTTACTATTATGCTTTGATAGATTTTTTCCAAGCATCCATAGTTTGTTGGAAAGCACCTATTTTAGGATTTTAGTTATAGCAGCAAGGAAGTGAGTAGTTTGATAAAATTATTTGGTACGCATGTATGGAAAATGTGGTAGCATAGAAAAGGTGGTGAGTTGTTTGAAGAAATTCCGTGAAGAAATGTGGTCTCATGGTGATGGAATGGCATTCCATCACCATGAGACCACATTTCTTCGATGCATTTTTACAAACTACTCACTACCTTGCCTATGCTATTGCTTAAGTTATTATGCTTTTATAGATTGTTTCCAAGCATCCATAGTTTGTTGGAAAGCACCTTTTTTAGGCTTTTATCCATAGCAGCAAGGAAATGAACTATTTTTTAAAATGCTTTGGTAGACATGTATGGAAAATGTGGTAGCATAGGAAAGGTGGTGAGCTGTTTGAAAAATGCCTCAAAGAAATTGGGTCTCATGGTGATGGAAATCACCATGAGACCACATTTCTTTGAGGAATTTTTTCAAACAACTCATTGCCTTGTCTATGCTATTGCTTACTATTATTCTTTCATATATTTCTTCCAAGCATCCATAGCATAGATAAGGTAGTGAAGTATTTGAAAAGATGCCTCAATAAAAAGTGGTCTCATGGAATGCCATGACAAGCAAATGCAATTGGAAGCTACTCCTACATATTACTTATGCTATGTGAAGTAATTGCATCACTGGTTATGTTGACTTTCTAAACAACTATAATGTAGTTGAAATTTTGTCATCTATCAACATCTAGTTTTTAGTTATGGAATACGAAGTAATGCTTTGAGTTTGAAATATGTGCAATGCAAGGTAATCAATGATATGAATATAAACTACACAAATATATTAAGTAAAATTGATTAGTTAATCTCTTTATTCTATTACCTACGTGTAGGTTTGTGAAAATCCACTAGCATTGGGAGGTGTTCCCATGAAACCTCCAATATTAACCTATTCAACATCCAAAATCACATATTAGAATACCATTCATAAAACAATGCTATTAAAATGTAATAAATTTATAATTGTTTACCAGTTACATACCTTAATGGTAGATGCAGTGGAGTAATAATCAGGTGTAGGGCCAGTCAATCTGATATCAACACTATGACCCTAAAATTTTATCAAAATCATAAAACTAAATTAGTTAATCTTGCATTTAAAATTTGAAATTTAATAAATTAAATTCAATGAACATGCTAACATCTACCTAAGTATCAATGCCATAAGCCTCATTCAAAATGCCAGCTACCCTCACCATCTCCATAGTTGCAGACGTATCCTACATAGTAGCCTCTTGAGTGTTAGTGGGGTCATATGAAAAATTTTCCCCACAAGCCTGACACAAATGTGGTTGAAGCCCACCACTTGAAGACTCCCTTGGATGGCACTACAGTATAGGGCTAGCATGTTGGATGATACTCTAGGTCCAAAATCTGATGGCCTACAAAGTGTCTACCTCAACACTCTCCTTCACAATGGAAGGGATAATGATGTGCTCATGAGGTGGCCTAGTGAGATGTCATCTCACTTTTCACTTAGGATCATAATGTGCATCGGGTCTATCTTGAGCCGACCCCCCACCTCTCCCCTGGAAGTCCTTCATATCAAAATAATTCAAGATTTAGTTCAAGATGAACTCATAGTATTGTTTCCTTAGGAAATATTGTGGGACTTCGTAATTGTTGATGGTGGGTAATCAAAAACCATGTACCACCTATCCCCCAAAAAGGTCCTAATCTATTGGTGGTGGCACCAATGGATAGGAAACCTCTTTGCATTGAGGCTAAGATTTGAATTTGTGTGTGGGTCAGTGAATAATGAGCACAAATATAATTTTGTAATTTTTACATCTTTTACATCTTTATATGATAATTTATCCCAGTAACAATCCCTAGCCACCTGCCTCCTATCTTGCCAACCAACTAATTGTTTGTAACTAATTGAATCTACATGTTTTAACATTTGTTTGAGTGAATTTTCAAGGGTTTTTCTTTCCATGGTTGAACCATTTAGTTCATTCAACCTCGTGATTAACTCCTTAATTTGGTTTTTATTGTTTTCAATTTCACTCATTAAATTTTGCTGAGTGCCAAGAGGATGTTGAAGGATTGGTGGAGGAGATTGTTGTTGTGGTTGTTGAACTTGAGGATTTTATTGATGTTGTTGTTGCTCTACTTTTTGAGGATTTTTTTCTTTTTTTTTGTTGCTCTTCTTGTTGAGGATTTTGAGGAGGGTTTGCAGGTTCATTAAAATCTCCTATAAATTCAACAAATAAATATCAAAAACAACCTAAAACTAACATTTTTCACAACAAAAATTAAACAATCATTACCTCTTAGACCTCCTCATCAACGTGGCAAGTATCCTAGTGACAAAACATCAATAATTTAATGAAAAACTTGCAAGATGACTCCTCCCATAATGCAAGCATGCAAATGAAGGGATTTTGGCCGCGGGCATAAAAAAAAGTCACAATGCAAATGAATTTGATTTTTTTTTTTTAATGGCTCATAACACAAACACATTATAATGTGCTCACTTATGAGCTACCATTTTTATAAAAAAAAAATCCACAAATTGGCCCCCCATGTTTTTGCACCCGCCCTTGACTATATTTATATATCTAAGTGTGTTATTTCCTTCAGGAGCTCAGCTATAATTTGTGTGCTATATATTTATGTGATCGATCTATACTTGTGTATGCAATAAAATTTGCTTCTATTTAATGATGTTATTGTGTCTTTTAAAGGTTTATTTAATAAAGGGTACTTGAAACAAGTTTTAAATCCTTAAAAAACTCTAAATTTCTAGGGTTTTTCATTTTGTCAATTCTACACCGAGTCTAGGCACTGAGTCCTGATTCGAGTCACCCCAGTCGACTCCAAGCCAATTTTAAGTCTCATAAATATGGTATTGGCCTTGTGTTTGTATATGTTTTCTTGTGTTTGTATTATGTTTGCAATATGTTTGTATTGTGTTATGTATTGTGGTGTTTTGTGTGGTGTTCTTAGCATGTATATTTTGTATTGTCTTGATGCATTACATACATGAATGTTCCCTTATCTTTATGATGTCTTGCTATAGGATCTTGAGTCCTAGGGGATTTTACACACCCCCTAGATTCATTGTCATCCTATCCCTTCAACATTTGGACAATTGGCCTCTAGTTTCAGTGTAAGTTCATACTCTCACTAAAGTGGGGGATAAATGTAGCATTGAATAAATTGTCACCCTCGATCATTTCACACTATTTTTTTCTCCCTCCTAAGTAATTGGACCCAATTTTACATATAATGTCCTTAATTATGCATTTTGTCACCCATTTGGATATTTACCAAGAAAACCCATTTACAAAATCAAAGAAAAAATTAATATTTTGCTTGAAATACTTTAAACCCTGCAAGAGAGGGCCAAGACTAAGTCACCCTAACCTACTTGGTCTCCCTATTTTACCTCAAAACTTTAATATGTTGGAGTTGGGATTTATTGTTTGAATTTAAAATGTCAAATGTTAGTTATCAGGGTCTAATTTTTGGGAAATTAAATTAAATTCCTATAAATACCTAGTCATTTCACCATTTGAAAACTAATTGGAAAATTTTAGAAAAGGAAGAAGAAAGAGATCATTACATTCCACCAAAATACATTTGAATTTTTAGGTCTTCAAGCATATTTTCATATTTTATCAAGTTTCATTCAATGATTAGAGTTTTATGCCAATAGAAGGACATGATGGAATCCAAATTTGGGAAGTGTTCTTGGCCATTTTCTACAACCTAATGACTTGTTTTCAAAGTTTTCTCATCTTTAAGCTTCATTCTACTTGTTTCCAAAGGTGAGGTATCATTATGTTTTAGATTTACTAAAGGTAATTGACTTTCTCTTAGGTAGATCTTATCATTTTCATTTATGAATCCTTCTCTAATGCACTTGAGGAGGGTTTTATCTATTTTAGCTCATTACAAACTTAGATGTAGGATAAGAGCACATAAACTTTTATCAATCTATTTTTTGGCTATTTGTGGAGGTAGCAATACCAAAGCATGGGCTTGACTAAGGAAAACTCCTACATAGCCACCCCCCACCATTTCCTTTCTCAATTTATTGTAAGTTTGGATCCAAAGATGGAAAGTAGAAAAGAAGGAAATGGAAGGTGGGCAAAGGGTTAAAGGACTAAATTTTTACATTAAAAAAATCAAGTAGGACATAGTCACCCTAAGTGACTTAGTCCTACCAAATCAAATTCAAATTTGTATGATACATGCACAAATAATTTTCTTTCTCAGATCTGCTATCAAAATTTGTTGTTATTGTTTCTTAGTTGTTGAAAAGTTGCATTTACAGATTAGGTCAAATAGTTTAATTCGGTCAATTAAATAAATTCAATTCCAATTAATTTCCAAGGGACAAAAGGATCAGATCCAAGGCTAATTGACTCACCTTCACAGTTGAAAGTCAATATAATCCCCTTGCTGATTTGTATCCCAATGTTCTTTCAAAAAGGACTGATGTTAGTGATCTATGCCTTAGACATAGGATCTATTTTTCAATTAAAAAATCATCCATTCTTTGTGATGAAAATTTTTACTTGATCATGATGTTATTGATGTCTTGAGAATCAATGAGCATTCTTCACTATCCATCCTTATTCGGTGCTAGTACTATACATATTGCACAAAGGACTCAAGATATCTCTAATCAATAATTTCTTTGACAACTCCTAAACCTATTTGTTTATTTCCTCATTCTCTAAAAGATTCATCTAATTGACTACCTCATTTCAAAAAACTGGCTCTTGGTACCGATTCCATCTAGTGGCTTATATTTTTCACTAGTGGCAATCCTTCTTGTACATTATCTACACAATGTCAAGAAACTCCTCCAATAGATCTTTTTATTTTTGGTATATCTCCATCTTCTTATTTTTTATCTCTTTGAATCAATGTATAACACATGTTATTGTGTCACATACCATCCAAAAATTTCTTTCCATCAACCAAATAAATTCTTGTATTACTACATACCTTTTCTTCCTCCTCCTTTAAGGTCTTGAACTGGAGAACTCCATCCTGCATCAATGAATAATTGTTAGCATGACCATCATGTACTCTAAACTGATGAAACTACCATGAGTTTCCTAAAAATATATTAGAAGTATCCATTGGCATGATGTCACACATCACCTCATCATGGTAATTTCCATTCTTGAGCTTTACTAATAATTGCTAATTGATCAAAGCTATATGGTCCTTCTACAACCATGTAATCACAAATGGATGTGTATGTTTCCTCTTCTCCACCTACAATTTGTTTACCATTTCCTCTGTCGTAAGATCATTAGCGCTACAACTATCAATGATAATATTATAACATTTGCCTTATTTTTTGCATCTAGTATGGAATAAAATTTTCCTTTGAACTAACTATTTCTCCTCATTCAAAAAGTCTTTTCTTGTGATAAGATCTTATCATCTTCTTTCATCTTTAGAATGCTCGAGTTTTACATATTCATCTACATGTGCAACTCAAGCAAATTACCTTAATGTATTATATTTGTCCTTCATTGAATTTATGGAAACTTGTATGCTCAATATCCTTCTCCACATTGGAAATACGTTCCATGGAAGCCTCCTTTTTCATTTCCTCATCCAAATCTTCCTCTTCCTCTTTTTTCACCATTATTTGGTCATTCAAGGATGGTAGGCATTGTCTCCTTTCTAGTTTTTATGGGTTCCAACTTCTTCATTCTTATTTTGATCTTCATTTCGATCTCCATAGGATCTTCAAGCAGTATTTCCACCACAAACTCTTCCTCTTTTCCTACTTTCAAATCATTTGATCAACTTCTCTTCTACCTTCATGAAAAACTAGTAGGAATCTTATGTAGTAGTCATTGGGAAAAAAATTAGCCCCTCTTGGAAACTTGGTCTCAACCCATTGATGTAACAAGCTACCTTCTTCTTGTTGGCCTCAGAATGGCCTATTCTAATTATGACCTTGTAAAAATCCTCCATGTGTTCTTTAAGATACTTAAACCTTTTCTTCACTCTTTATATCTTCTTCAACAACTCTAAATTTCATAATCAAATAGAATAAATTGCTTCTTCATATTATCCACAATTCAATCCCACTTTGTAATCTTTTATTTTCCTCTTCAATTTTTGTATAGTTGTACCTCCTTCCACCACCAAATTTTGGTGTGACCTTTTAGTTTTGTCTTAGCAAACTTGACCCACTTAGAATTTTCCACATCTTCACACTCAAAGTACTCCTCCATATCATTGATCCAATCAATCAAGTTTTTTAAATTGATATTTCTAAAATAGGTAGAAACTTCTATTTTGGTTCTTTTTCCAATCTTCTAAATAGCCTTTAACAATATGATACTATACATGGATCTATTGATACTTGTTTATGTTGTTTTGACTATATTTCTTGTTCAACTTTATCTTCACTTTCTTCTAGATTCTTCTAAGATCTAATCCTATCTTCATATTCTCTTAGAGTACATTATTCTATCTTTAGAGGGCTCTAAAACCCTCTTCTATAACAAGATCATTTCTCCCACCATAATTTCTTCATGATTTTTTTTTATCAAATTCACCTCAAACCCACAATCACATGTCTTAGTGCAATGCTCACATTTGATGGTATGTTTATGAACTCAATAAATCCTCCTTTGATACCACTTGATGAAGGGTTAATTCACACAAAACACAACAAAACAATGTACACATGAAAATATGAATTATTTATTTAAAATATTACTATTTACATAACAAAAATATGAAATAAAATAGAGGAGAAAATACTCAACATATTGCAATTACAACTTCATTCCCAAGTTTTCAAGATCCATTTTCCACTCTTTAGCTTCAAATTTGATTTTAATTCATGTCTTCCCTCCTTTTTTATTACTTATCACCATCCCATCATCACTGCACTACTTTGAAATGCTGAAAAATATGTTATAAATAGCCTTGGACACCTCCAAGAAAATTTTGAAATTTGTAACTCTAAACCCAAAAAAATAGCTCAACTATTTGGAGTCATAACTTTTGATCCAAGAACTTGATTGAGTCCATTTTTCATTAAATTGAAGTACTTAGACTACTCTACCATGCTCGGGGCTAGAAAAAGTCACTTAAAGCCTCAAAACTTAGTTTTTATAATGTTTCTAAGATTTTCAATAACATAAATAACTAACATCTTCAATTTCTTAAATAATCTTGGCTTGAAACTTACCTACAATATGCAATTTACCAATATCAAGCTTTAGGGAAAATTAAATAAGTCCGTACGTGCTCATATGCAAACTTATTAAAAATATATTAAACCATGATATTTTTAACCCTTTTTGAAATTTTTATAGTTTTAAACTATTCTTTAGGTCTTTAAAGCAAATATGCTTCACAAGTATTCACCCAAAGAAAAGAAAACAAAAGAAAAAAAGGAAAAAAAAAAGGGTGATGCAAGATTTCTCTTGCACCTTTAAAGACCATATAAAGTAATGGACCACTTTTAAATTTTCCTATCTTGGGCACTCCATTAAAAGTAATGGAATAGATGCATACAAAGTTTAAATGCATCTATTCCAACATTATCCTCTAGCTACAAAATTAAAAACTTCATATCTTTGACAAATCAGCTCCATTTTGCTTGAAATTTGGATAGCAAGAGGATTGAGTCCTTCTGAGAAAAACCCAGAATTATTTTAAATTCTAGCACTCTAAAAATTTGAAAATTTTCAAGTTCAAAATCCATCCTTCTAGCACCAATATTTGAACCAAGATCCCTCTAAAACCTACAAAACACAAGAGATAAACACATTATAAGATTGAAATTATGCAAGTTAGAATCTAAGTTCCCCATGAAATCCATCTGCAACACTTAAAATAGGAAAGAAGAATGAAGAACACAATGAAATAGATTAAATCCTATTAAAACAAGAAAAATCTTGATCCCATGGGGGAATTGGTGCCAATTTGATATGAAAATTGGCCCTTTCCCAACTCCTATGATGCAGTGCTGAAGATTGATGAAGAGTGATCCACTTTTTTGAAGATTCAAGTATGCTCCATGATAAAAAAACCTGCATAACCTAGATATAAACTCAATGATATGGATGAATATTTCTAAATATTTGAGTATAGTAAATCTTCTCAAGTTGTGGATGATAGAATGAGGAGATGAGCTCTCTATTTATAGAAAGAAAGAGTTGAAGATTGAAAGATTAGATGAATGTAGGACTAAGAATAAGCCAATGACAAAGTGCCATTTGTCAACTTTTGAGTGGATGGAGGATGTGCAATTTTTGATGATTGTGCCAATAAATGCATATATTTGAATTTTGAAATTGTTGAAATGACATGCAAGAGGGAAGAAAGAATGCATTGAATGCCACTTGGCTCAAGCCAAAGGAAATGTAAGACGGAGTTAATGCCTTGTTGGATGTACAAGTCAACTTAGATTTTGAATTTAAACTTGGAGAATATTCCTTAAAAGATGCCTTGTTGAGGAAAATAGAGATTTAATAAATCAATTAAATGTATTTTCATGTGTAAGTGGGAAAAGCTAGAGGATGGGACATGATGTGAGATTAAATTAATCAAAGTTAATTAATTTAATGAAGGGAGGTTAAATGATGTGATTTATTTGACTTAGATTTATGGATTTATTTAAATTAAATAATGAGAAGAATGTGATAAGAGACCAACTAAATAAAGATTTTTGATTTATTTAATTGAAAGAGATGATGTTAGATTAAATTAAATAATGTTTTAATTTATTTAATTTAATAGACAGACTTTAGAGATTTAATTAAATAAAATTGACTATTTAATTAAATGGGGATAATTAGATCAGATTGATTGATTTAATTAACAAAAAAGAGACTTAATTAGATAAAATGATTTATTTAATTAAGGGAAGGAAATTGATGAATTTAATTAATCAAATAAGGAAATTTGATTAAATGGTTAGACCAAGGGATAGTTTAGGATGAAATGGTATTAGTAATTAGAATCAAATGTGCAATGTCAATCAGTATATTTTCCATGTCTACAGTAGGGTAGTTTAAAAAATTGTTCCAACAATTTTTGTTTAAGCACAGTAAAAAGATCCTTCTCCTCTAAACTTCATTTTTTAGAATAAGAAAATTCATAAGACCATAGGAAAAATCCTCTTCCAGCCTTTAAGCTTTAAAAATGGAATCCCACATCATTTTTTCCATAGGAGATTTCCACTTACTGTCTTCCTTCCCCACCTTGTAAAAGGATGTAATAAAATATTCAATAGTAGCAAGAGTATGTTCCTTTTTCCTCCAAATGAAATGGTGTTTCTTTTTGTTTGAGCAACTCATAGTAGTATGCCCCCTTTACAACAACAATTATAAATAACAGAAGAGTCTTCGAATTCAATTTCCTACACCCAATTACTATATTTGGAAGATAAGGTGATCTAAGTATAGAACACCTTGTTTGTCTTCACAAACACACAAAATCTAGCAAACAACAAATGCTTTTTGAATTTTGTGATTGGATTAGTAGCACAATATTTCCCAAAAGTATTAGCATTAAACATAAAAAATATTTTCATTCTAGAAGTCTAAAGGAAGCCCCAACAATCTAACAAAAACACAAAACTCAAAGCTAATATCATATATTGGATTGAAGCTTGGAGACCAATTTTCAAAACAAAGTCCATTCTTCCCTAAAAACCAAGGACCTTCAAGAAGGGTCCTTGAAAATTTTTCCAAATTGGAAAAGAAAAATATGGAAAAATTATTCACCATAGTGGCTACCTAAACCTAGCCTTTTAGTTTCCAACTCTGAAGCACTCATCTTCTAACAATATCAATTTTGAGATGATTAAGTGTGAAATATCTCAACAAGTGAATTCTCAAGCCAAGCAAATGACTTAGTAGTAAGAGAATCCAGGATATCAATTTGAATTTTCCCCTCCACATCAACCTTAGTAGAAATCCTAGGGGATTCATTCTCTCCAAAACACCTAATAATTGCACATCACATGCATAACCTATCTACAAGCTTGAAGCATCAACATCCTAAAACACACAAGCCTCATTTTCACAAAGTTCCTAAAAATAGCAGGAACAACAAAAGAAGAAACAAACCCCATACCATTACCCACATTAACAAACATAGCACCAACCACTAATTTTTTAACCTTTGAAGCTTCTTGAGAAAAAAATTACAAGCACCATTTGGTCATCATTATTATTGACCAACGAAACAATGTTTGGGGGGAGAAGAAATCCTTTTCACATTCCCCAAACTAGATATCCATCAAGAGTAGTAGTATCTTCCTTCCTAACAACCTCACACCCATGCACCTTCAAATGAGCCTCTAATAGTGTGTGGAGGAGAAATTCATCCTCCTCTTTGACCCAATGAATCATCTAATCATCTACCACATGATGCAAAGCATGAAAACCACCCTCTTTTATGAGAGAGAAAGAAGGAAAAGAAGAAAATAGATGTTTTAGAGCAAAATAAGAAAAATAAGAAGATAAATCCAGAAAGACCTCATAGTACAATGAAGTTGGATGCATTATTTAAAGTTATTTTGCATCATGAAATGTTGGGAGAAACAATGAGACTATACCAAAATGTAGATGAGGTAGACATAGCCATCATAATTGAAGCAATAATCAAATACATTGTCATTATAGAAGAAGATATGGAAAACATAAAGAAGGTTCCAAATGATGTGTGGAGCATTTTGATAGAGAGGAGAAAAGAGGAAATAGAGAAAGAGGATAAATTTATATCATATGCCTTGGAGAAAATTGGCTTCTCCCTATATGATGCTGACAAGGCCACATTGTCGCAAGTTTGTAACAAAGAATTTAGAAATAAATAGAGGGTTGCAATTATTATGGGAAGAGAATAGGAAGAACTTGAGAAGATGCAAAGGAAAATAAAATAAAATATCATTAACATTGTTCATAAGTACGGTATGATTCCCATTGTTATTGATGTAAAGGAAAATATTGGTAATATTGTACTCTAGATATAGAAGAACTAGTAAAAGAAAATTTTGAGGATGAGAAGATTGCAAAAGGAGAAATTGGTACTAGAGAGGAAACTCCAAAGGATGACACCTCTATTTCTTCAATGACACATGATACAATAGTAGACAAGTCTACTATCCCATTGGTAAACAATGATCAAGGAAACCCAAAGACATATGTCCCTTCAGTAGACACATAACATGCCACTGTTGAAGGTGATAAGCATGATACAGATAAAGGACAAGGGTAGGTGAATGAAGAAAATAGGGGAAGAGATGATGATGGTGAGAATGAAGGCGAAGAAAAGGATGAGAATGAAGAAAATGAGCAAGGAGATAAGGACAAGGACAAAGGAGAAGAGGAGAAAAAGGAATATGAAGAAAAAGACAAGGATAAGGACTCTAGAGAAGAATAAAATGAAGAGGAAGAAGAGAAATTGAGACCCAAAAGAATGAAGAAGCTGAGAAAACTATGGAATTACCTAAGCCTTCTGGTGAATCTTCCTTCGGAAATCCCTTGAAAGGTCTCTTATCTAAGTAATTAAAGTTCCAACTAGTAGTTTCATCTTAGTTATTGTAGTTTCCCATGCAATCAGGTAGTGTGGAGTTAGAAAAAATAGCACTTATTCATAAGTTGCATCTTGGTGATGTATTTCACACATCAGCAAGAAAAGAGATTATTAAAACACACTAAAGAAGTGGTGAGATGATGGATGAAGCTATAAAGACCTTGTAGAAGATAACACTCAGGAAAAATAATGATACATCCTTATTTGCAATGGAGAACTTCAAATTATTGATTGACTCCCTTAAGGAATATGCCTTTGATTTGAAGGGACAAGTTGAAACAGAGGTTGAGATGAGGCTTATAGAGAATAATTTGCTAGATATTATAGAGAAGTGTGAAATTGCACACAATAGAGTTGAAGAGTGCTTGAAGGAAGTGCAAGCATGTGAAGAAGAGGCAAAAAACTTGGTTTTTTATTGCACAAAGTGGTCAAATTCCACACAAATAATAAAGGATGAAATGGACTCAATTGAATCATAGATAAGAAATGCATCAAGTTCCTATGATCCAACAAAGGATAGAGATTATTAGACCTAGTTTTCCATAGTAGATTTGCATGATAAATTATTTACCCTGAAGATCCAAAAGGAAGACATAATCCAGCGGCTTAAAATGTTAAGGGACTTGGTGAAAAAAAACATATACCTATCTCAAGTGGCCTTGTTAGGACTGATAAAATTTCAAAGCTAAATATTACTCAAAATACTCCAAAAGAAGGAGAGGAAACATTGGTGGAGCTTGAGTCTTAATATAGAATGCTTGAAACAACAAATAAAAGATGGGAAAAAGGTAAATATACTTGGAAAACCATTCTACAAAAACTTTAGGGATCAAAATCTTTGGGTTGACCATTTCTACTTTTATGTGTTTTTTAGTTTTTCAAGATTACAAAATCTTTTGTAATTATGTGGATGGATTAGGAGGCTTTGGTTAAATTCCTAAGGGGGAGTTAGTACATTTTTTCATTTAATTCAATTTTTATATGTGTGAGGGGGAGCATATGGATTATCATTACCAGTACACCCTTCACCATTGATGTCAAAGGGGGAGAGATACTTGAAGAGAAGTTTTGTGTTGGCACATGTTTCCATCAATGACAAAGGGGGAGATTGTTGAAAGAATGAAAAATTTTGGTGTTAACGAGTTGTCATTAATGTCAAAATTACATGATGAATTTCAACATTTTATTAAGGATGATTACAAAAGATAAATTTTTCATGAGGGTTTGGTCCATACGTAGAAAATGTTAAGTATTTTTGCTAAGTGTCTACACTGGCATATTTAGTACATAGGGCTCTTTGGTATTTTGGATTGCATTTGTTTTCCCTTAGAGATTTATTCCTATGGTTATAATATATTTTTCATGGTTGTTATTAGTATCTTCATCTAGAATTTCACTTGTTTTTGATAAGTGGTTTGAAAGATGAAAGTAACAGAAGATTGGCATATAAGGTTTTGACAGTTTTTTGTATAATGGATATGACTTATCTAGTTCACACTCCTCCATAGATTTGGGTTAGACCTTGTGGTTTTTGGAAAATTTTATTAGGTGTCAAAGCATTGTATTTTCTATATGGTGTGACATTTTGAGGTCCATGAGTCCTATGCTGATGATTAGTTGGAGCATTTTTCTTTTAGGTCCTATGCATGGCCGACCTAATGCATGCAAAAGGTTGCAAAGATTAAATATATGTTTTGGATGCAAGAGGGAGCTATTATAGGTCCATGTCGACCTATATTATGATTCTCATGTGTTTTTTTGGTGCTAGAGAATTTTTATTTGAATTAGGTACCAACAAGGCACATTTTGTATGTTCTATGGCTACATCTAATTAGGTCAATAATTGATATTTGTGATGAGTTTGATGTATTTACAAGGTTGTTTTGAGATTGTGGATATTGATTTTGAGTTTGTACATGATTTTAATACAAGTAGTGATGTGAAAATATGTAGAGTTGAGCAAATAAGTTGTGAAAGTTGAGAAGAGGTGTGCAAATGTAAGTAGAGCAGAGATCTATAATCCAAGTTGGATGAAACCTGTATTAAATCATTTTTTTGAACTTCAAATGAATTGAATCCTACATATGGTAGATGCATTTTGTTTCAATTCAAATATTGGCTATGTAGCCACAAACCTTCTTTCCTTTCATCTTCTTATGCATGTATATTCCAAAAGCTTGTTTTTCTTTCTCAATTTACTCCTCATCAAAGGTATCAACTATATATATCCTTTGTTTCTTTGTGCTAGTGCCTCTTCTTCTCAGGATCAATGGAGTTCCTTCATCCTCTTCTTCTTTACATAATATGCTCAAGTTTTTCTCTCTTACAACTTTCTCTTTTCTTCTTTTTGATGTAATGGTAGTTGTGGCAGCTATCAGAGTAGCTTTCCTTCTCTTCTAAGGCCTAGTGGCCTGCTCCACCTAAGGTTCCTCCACCACCAGAGCAATAGTCTCCTTCCTATAAGTTCTATTGGTAGTGGATGTTGATCCAGAGGGCTTTTGGATATTGGGGGGAGTGGCAGAAGCAGTTCTTCTAGATCCTCTAGGTCTAGTGGACCCACCTACTATGTTTGTCTCTCCCTCTACTTTTGCTTTTTCCTCCTATTCCTGTTCTTTTGTAAACCCCTTATACTTGGCATAATTATTCACCATATTTTCCACCTTCCTTTTTATCTCTAGCTTCTTTAGCTCCATATGCACTTCCATATATTTCTCTTTATACGTGGCATATCTTTCTTGAGTAGTGTCTTTAGGGCTCTTCAACAATATATCAACATAACTATTAACTTCTTCTTCATTAGTTTCATAACCAAGTGGTAGAATCTAGACAATTCTAGGTTCCATAGCTTCAATAATACATTCATCAATTCTAACCAAAAATGTGATATCCTTCTCATATTTATTTACCATTGACTTAGGGATCCTCTTCTTTTCATGAATTCTCTTCTGAAACACTGCAAAGAATGTAGTAAGTGCTTCATCTTGTGCTTTCATGTCACCAATGTTGTGTAGGTATTCCAAGATTTTTTGGGCTATAGGTCTATTCTTAGCCCATATAACATTGTTTCTTCCTAGAAGCTCCTTCAAAAATTAAAATAGCAAACACACAATAAAGGAACATAACCTGAAGGAATATTTCTTCTCTTTGTTTTGATTCAATTTCTCAAAAAAATTGTTGCCTAAGCAACTCACCCAAGTCATAACCCTTTCCTTTCTCCACCATATCATAGGCCACATTGATTGTGGTGGCTAACACAAAATTCTCACTTTGTGTAGTATATCTTATAACCGAGGACCATGGTTGCATATCTCACTACAAGGTTTTAGATAGTATTTACAGTGAGATCTCTTTGATAGAATATGGCTCTATTCAATTCCATCACATACTTTTTCTTGGAAGACTTCAATACTAGTATAGGTCCAGAGGCACAAAGTCTAGTAACCTCCCTTAGATCTTCCTTAGTTATTAAACTAGGTATTTTGGTCCATATGAACTTGTCATGCAATCTACTCAATGCCATTCTCATAAACTTAGTTTCATCATTATAATAGAAACTTGGAAACCATTTCTAGATGTCTAGTTTCCTCTTCACTATGTTTTCATACTCTGGCTCAATTTGGAAATTGTCTCCAAATAATTTGTTTTTCCAAAGGTTAGTAAATCTTGACATGGTTATATTCCTCCAATTTCCCATGGATATAAGCCCTAATATCCTCTATAGGAAGAACCCTATATTTATTTGTATTATTTAAATTCCTATGGTGTCATGTCACAAATTAGGATCCACCAGTTGGTGGCATCCCTATTGGAGGTGACTGGATGAAAAATCACCCCAAGTAGACATAGGTATCCCACTTTGGAATCTATGACATATGATAGATTCTATGATGTGTCATAAGGTATTTTTGAATGCATGGAGAAAGTTGGCACCCAAGATGGGTTATGATAGGATGTAAGAGAAATGACTATTTTTAGTTGGTTATGAGGTATTCTCTTATGATTCCTATGATAGATTCTATGCTAGATTTATGACATATTCTATTACAATTGTAAGGAATCTATCATAAGCTATTTTTAGCATATTCTAGGTTCCCAAGCTTGGAAGAAAAATATTTTCATGTTTGACCATTGTAAGAGGTGTAAGGGAATGTTGTACATGTGTCCAAATGCATGTCCAATGTATTGGATTTTGTGCCATATGGATTTGGATTCCCCTCACCTTCTAGATGCTTCTTGAAGATTGTATCTCTGTATAAAATGAGTTCTTTGCATTGTAGAATGCATAGTTTTTTTGTAGGTAATGAAGTGCTACCAGGTTAACTCCAAAATAGGTGTTCATGTTGAAGCACTTGGTGATATCTTGTATTCATTATTTGAAGTAATAGACAAAGTACTATGCTTTTGAAGGGTGGGGTTTTTTACCCAAAATATTTTTCCCCATGTATATCTATTGTTATTGTATTTGTGTACTTCTTGTTATATTTCCATTATTCTCTATGTGTATCTCACATTGTAATAGAATAAGGTGTTAAAAAAATTGTAACTCTTCTCTACTTAGATTAGTGTAGGAAGTTGTTTCTGCTCACTCAGCTTCCTTTCATTTGGTATTAGAGCCTAGCCAACCTTGGTTCCTTTGTTGGGTTAGAAGGGTTTTTTGAGACAATCTTTTTTTCAATGGGATTTTTGTAGAAGTGTGTGTTTCATTACCTTGTTATAGGAAAGAGATGGCAGGAACATTTAGGAGGATTGAGATGAAAAAGTTCAACAATAGTAATTTTGAGTTGTGGAAGCTCAAAATTGAAGACATTCTTATAGACTGTGACCTATGGGATGCTATTTCTAGAACCAAATCATCAAGAATGAAACAAGAAGATTGGGATCTCATAGATAGGAAAGCCAAGGGTCTTACTAGCCTTTGTTTGGCTTATTTTTTCCTCCTCAATATCCATGAAGAGAAAACTTCTACTTCTCTGTGTAAGAAGCTTGGTGATGTCTATCAGGATAAATCCCTGGTAAACAATCTTTTCTTGAGAAAGAAGATGTATTCTCTGAAAATAGAAGATGGAGGGTCCATATCAGATCATCTAAACACATTTAACATGTTGGTTGCACAACTAGGTTCCGTTGGAGACAAGATTAATGAACAAGACCATTGCATGCTCCTTTTGTGTTCATTTCCAAACTCCTAGGATCACCTGGTAATGGCTATTGGAAGAACTACTTCCACCTTTAAGATGGATGAGGTTGTTGCCTCATTATTATTTGAAGAGATGTGAAGGAAGTCCTCTAAGATGGCCAAGGATGCCCTTGGAATTTTTGGCAGACCAAAAGAGAGAAGAAAAAATAAAGAGAAGAAACCTAAGTCAAAGTCTCTGGGGAGATCTAAGTCTCTTGGTAAGAATTCCAAGGAAAATTTTTGGAATTATGGTGAAGTTGGTCACATTTGAAAAGATTGCAAGAAGAAGAAGAAGAATAAAAACAAGTCTTTCTCTAATTTTGAATCTAAAAAATCATCCCAAGGTGATGGAGAAGCATTTATTGTAGACTTGGTATCCCATGCATTGAATGATGTTTAGTTGATAGACTTAGGTGCATCCTTTCACATGACTTCTCATAGATATTGGTTCTTGAACTATGAGGAGTACAATGGTGGAGAGGTATACCTGGGTGATGACTCTCATCTAAAAATTGTTGGCCATGGAAGAGTCAAAATCAGATTTCCTAATGGAAGATTGAAGGGGATTAATGGTGTCTTGCATATCCCGGGTTTGGCACGAAACCTACTTTTCTGTAAGTAAATTGAATGATTTGGGAGTGCAAGTTGCTTTCTCTAGTGGAGGATGCAAGATGACTAGAGGAGCTATGGTGTTGGCTAAGGGAGTTTGTATTGGCACTCTATTTTAGTTAGATGCATGCAATGTACAATGCAATAGTTCTTCTGATGTACTGAAGAATAAATTTTTGGATTCTTCATCCTCACCATCAGAATGTGTAAAGAAAAAGCATGTTGCAGCTACTTCTTATGGTCATGTATTTTGGGTACCTAAGGGTCCTCATTCCATGGAAATGAAGCTTCCTATAGAGAAGACAATGTTATGGAACCAACAACTTGGTCACATTGGTGAAAAGGTTCTTAGAACCCTAAAAATTAAGAGCCTTGTTGAAGGCCTTGATGATTATAATCTTAATTTTGACTTTTACGAACATTATGTATATGGAAAAAAACATTGTGTTTCCTTTTATTCTAGTTCTCATAAGTCTTCTAGGGTTTTGGAATATGTTCACTTAGATGTTTTTGGTCTTGTAAATGTTCCTTTGTTATCAAAATCTATATATTTTGTTTCTTTCATAGATGATTATAGCAGGACATTTGTTTATTTTCTTAGAAGTAAAGCCGAAGTCTTTAGTTGGTTTAAGGAGTTTAAGGCCTTGGTTGAAAATTAGACTAGAAGAAAGATTAAGTGTTGAGGATTGATAATGGTGGTGAGTTTTGTTCCGTAGAGTTTGAAATTTTTTGTAAATAGCGCGCGATTTAGAGACATAAACTACTCCCTACAGTCCACAACAAAATTGAGTTCTAGAGAAGATGAATAGAACGTTGATGGAGAGGGCTAGGAGTATGTTGAGTGGTGCTATCCTTGAGCAAAATTTTTTGGTTGAAATAGTAGCCATTGCATGTTATTTGATCAATATATCTCCTACACCAATGCTTGTTGGTAAGAAACCCATGGAGGCATGGTTTGGTAAAAATCCTTTGATGAGACATCTCAGAGTATTTGGTTGTGAATCTTATGCTCATGTTCTGTTTGAGAATAGGTCAAAGATGGAGAACAAGGCTATTAAGTGTATCTTTATTGGCTATGGTGTTGATGTGAAAGGGTACAAGCTTTTTGATATAGAAGCTCAGAAGGTTCTCTATAGCAGAAGTGTGATTTTTAGAAAGATGAAACCTTTCTCTATTGCACTACAACCAGAAAAAGAAGAGAAATAGAAGAAGGAAGTGGTTTAGATTCCACCTACTCCAAAGAAAGAAGAACCAAGTACTCTTGTTGGACCTAATGATGAGGAGAGCTCAAGAAGCTCTGAAAGTTTTGAAGAAGAAGGAGAAAATCAACCTCAACATTTGAGGAGATCTACAAGAATTAGGTAGCAACTCAAAAGATTTTATTATTCATTATTGGATTCCAATTGTATATTTTCCTTGATTATTAATACTTATGAGCCTAGTACTATTAGAGAGGCATTGTGTTTGAATGATTCAGATTCTTAGATGCAAGCCATGGATGAGGAGATGGCTTCATTAAAGAAAAATAAGACTTGGGATTTGGTAATTTTACTTGTTGGATGTAAACCTATTGGTTGCAAATGGGTTTTCAAGAAAAAGTGTAGTGTTGATGGTAGTGTTGAGAAGTATAAGGCACAGTTGGTCACTAAGGGGTTTTCTTAGGTGGAGGGAACTGGTTATGAGGAGATATTCTCTCATGTAGCGAAGATGACATCTATCCAACTTTTTTTGTCACTTGTAGTTGCATATGACTTAGAGGTGGAATAGATGGATGTGAAGACAGTGTTCCTTCATGGTGATTTGGAGGAAGATATTTACATGTCACAACAATAGCATTTCATTGAGAAAGATAAAGAAATTTTGGTTTGAAATAGTATCCTAGAATGTGGTATCAGAAGTTCAATACCTATGTGTTGTCATTGGGATTTCATAGGTCTAAATATGACCATTGTGTATAATTTAAAATTGATAATTGTCACATTCTCATTATTTTCCTATATGTAGATGATATGTTGTTTACTGGGAATGATAAAAGTATGATTTCAAATTTGAAGTTTTAGTTATCAGTACAGTTTGAGATGAAAGACCTAGGTGCAACTAGGTACATTTTGGGAATGGAAATCACTAGATACAAAGCTAACAAAAAGATTTGGTTAAGCCAGAGAAAGTATGTGAACTCTATGGTGGAGATATTCAACATGGTAGATTAAAGACAGTTAGTTTCTCCTGTGATGCAAGGGACAAAGCTTTCTGTGAATGATTGTCCAAAATATCCTATTGAGATGGAGGACATGACCAAAGTACCATATGCAGGTGCAATTGGAAGTTTGATGTATGCAATGGTGTGTATGAGACTAGACATTTACCAAGAAATTGGAGTCCTTAGCCATTTTATGGCTAATCCTAGATGGGTGCATTAGGATGTGGTTATGAGTGTTCAAATATTTATGAGGTACTTCTGAGTATGCCTTTTGTTTTCATGGTTATCCTACTAGACCTCAACATTTTGTGAGCATTCAAGGATATGTGGATTCATATTGGGTAGGTGACATTGACAGCAAAAGATCCACTAGTGGTTATGTGTTTATGATGTTTGGTGGTGCTATCAGTTGGATGAGTAAGCGAAAGACTGTAGTTGTGTTATCCACGATAGAGGAAGAGTATATGGTAGCCTCTCATGCCTATAAGGAATCTATTTGGCCTAATATATTTTATTCTGATATTGGTTTAGATACAAGACAAATTACTATTTGTTGTGATAGTCAAAGTGCAATTTGTCTAGCAAAATATCCTACCCTCCATGCTAGAAAAAATCACATCGATGTTTAGTATCATTTTGTTTGAGATATGGTAGAAGATGGAAAGGTGAACTTGGAAAATGTTGAAACTTTGGTGAATGTTATATATGCACTAAAAAAACCAATGAGCATGAAGAAATTCAGATGGTGTTCCAATTCGATGGGCCTTGGGGCCCTAAGTAGATGATTCTATATGACTCTTGGTAGGTCTTCAACAAGTAGGAGAATGTTGGGATTAAGGTGTCTCAACCTTAGAGTCCTAGCATTGATTTAATTGATGTAATTAGTATATTTATTTGTATTATTTAAATTCCTATGGTGTCATGTCACAAATTGGGACCCATTGCCTAAGTGGCATCCCCATTAGAGGTGACTGGATGACAAATCATCATCCCAAGTGGACATAGGCATCCTACTTTGGAATCTATGACATATGATAGATTCTATTACACATCATAAGGCCTATTGGAATGCATGGAGAAATTTGAAACCCAAGATGGGTTATGACAAGATGTAAGAGAATCATCTATTTTTAGTCAGTTATGACATATTCTCTTACGGTTCCTACGGCAGATTCTATGGAAGATTTATGACATATTCTATGAAAGTTGTAAGGCATCTATCATAAGCTATTTTTAGCATATTCTAGGTTCCCAAACTTGGAAAAAGAATATTTGCATGTTTGACCATTGTAACAGGTGTAAGGGAATGTTGTACATGTGTCCAAATGCATGTCTAAGGCATTGGATTTTGTACCATATGGATTTGGATGCCCCTCACCTTCTAGATGCTTCTTGAAGCTTGTACCTCTCTATAAAATGAGTTCCTTGCATTGTAGAATGCATAGTTTGTTTGTAGATAACAAAGTGTTGTCGGTTTAACTCCAAAATAGGTGTTCATGTTGAAGCACTTGTTGAAGAAGCTTTGTACTTGGTGATATCTTGTATTCATTATTTGAAGTAATAGAGAAAGTATTGTTCTTTTGGAGGGAGGTGAAATCACAATACTGTGTCTCACTTTTTGCCCAAGGTGGACATTTACATCAATATTTTTAACTGAATCTTCATCTTTATATATATATATATATTTTTTAAATAGAAATAAATCATGAATCTTTTAACATATCCTTTAATAACTAGTTTTAAACATAAAACAACATTTCCAGAAAGTGGTGTTTGTGTCGTACAACATAATTTTTTTCTATAAAGGATAAAATTCTAATTTTTGGAATATAGATTTTCAACATAAATATCTATGGAATGGATATTTTTTCATAATTATTTGTTATGCATATTTTTTTTAATCAATTTTTGAAGTCACTATAACTATATTTTGGACATTTGTGTGTGACGCACAACCTAACTTGTTGTGTATATGGAAATCCATTTTTTATTTTTTTAGTGAAACAAGGACATCAATACCTAGGGAAAGGGTATTTTTAAAAAAAAATTAACTATGGTTTACTATTTTTCCACCTCTGTAAACGAAGAGCTTGATGTTTGGAGAAAAACCTATGTTCAATAAAAATTGAAAATTAAATACAAGATAAAATGAAAACATATCAAACTATACTTGTTGGAAAGATCATTTTGAGGGCTACAATCTTCCAAAAGATAATTTATAAATGACATTATTTAATCCCTCAAAAGGTAAAGTAAATGTGTTTTTTTGCTACCATTTTGATAGGTGTGAAGGAGACTCCATTTTGGGTATGATTTAATACTAGAGGGGTTTTATCCAAGGGGGTTTGATCTAAAGGGGTCTTATCTATCCTGTTCAATTGAAACCCTTTACATGGAACCTCTCAAGGCTAAAATCATTAGTTTTTCTATAAAAAAAAAATTCAGGCAAAAATCAACATGTCCCAAAAGTGAGACACACTATTGTGGTGGCACCCAAGGTTCTGTATTTTACCTAAAAGGGTTTTCCCCCATGTATATCTATTTTTATTACATTTGTGTTCTTGTTGTTCTATTTCCATTATTCCTTGTGTATCTCATATTGTAACAACATAAGGTGTTATTTTTTTTTTGTAACTCTCCTATGCTTAGATTAATGTAGAAAGTTGTTTCTGCTCACTCGGCTTCCTTTTAGGAGATAAGCCCTAATATCCTCTATAGGTAGAACTCTATATTGAATGCTTAAAAAGGATTTGAGCAGGTCATTCTCAAACACTTTCATGAGGGATTTCTTAAACTCTGGTCGAGGGTTCTCACTAACATTCACTATAGTAAGTGTTTCCATCTCTTTTTGAATTCAAATGTTTGAAAAAGAATCTATTTCAACTTTATGGAACATGGAAAAATAATAAATACTTTTTTCTTGCTTAGCTAGAACTAGGGTTTCGATGCTCTGCTTCACAAATCGCCTCTTAAATTTTCTCCAACTTGCTAGGCTTGCTCAGAATGCTTAAAATTTAATTAATTATACTAAGTCTAGATACTTATAACCCTTCGATCTACCCTAATTTTCATTCAATGCGCCAAACAATAAAGCTGGTAAAACCCTTCTCTATGCAACAATAAACCCTAAATCACTATAAAAATCTTCGCAATTGCATATTTTCTTCTAATGTCTTCACTAAAAGATCATCATTATTCACCTCTATCACATATCTTCATGGCCAACCATGGCACCTTATATCGGTTGGTGGTTGCTTGATTATCTATTATTGCTCCCCCTAAGCCAATGTTTAGGTTCAATTCTTGAAGGATATGTCTGTGCCAGATGAGGGAACAAATTCATTTGTAGTCTCTGATTCTTCCTTTTTCTTAGTTTCCTCTTTCTTTCTCTAGATATTTTGTGTGTTTCCTTCTTTACTTCAACTGGATCAATATTTTTAACTAGTCCATTTCTCTTTGTCAAATTATCCTTCCTCGTGTTTCTACTTTTGCAAAACTTAGCAATATGTTTAGGTCTATTGCAATTGTGACATACAACATTATTCTAATAAACATTCCTTCCATTCATCCTAGATTTGCATTGATTATCCTTATGTCCAAATCCATAGCATGTATAACGGTGACCATTGAAAGATTGAATCATTATACCATTGTTATATATTTTCCTTCTACATTCCATTTCTCTATGTCTAAAATTATTGCAAAAATTAAAAAATACCATTGAATGATGGGTACCTTTGAGCATTTGGTTGTTTCACCAAGGGTCTTCTAGAATTGCTTCTTTGATTTTGGATCTTTCCATTATTCCTCTTATCTTCAATCTTCTCTAGTTCATTGATCTTCTTTGTATTAGATGTCTGATTTGATTTTGAGCTTCACCTTATTCAAGTCCTAAACCACCTTTTTCTTTGGATTCTTTCTACCCTACAATCAACTCATAAAGCATTGTAGAACTTGTCTTGAATTTATCTTAATGGCTTCTTGCTTTCTCTAGATCTGATCTTAGATTTACCACTTCTTGTTCAAGCCTCATGCATTCACCAAATTTTCTTTTTGCCAGTGCATTAAGACATTCTACAATTATTTTATTTTCTTACACTTGTACTTTCAATCCAATGATGTCTTCAATTGCTTGCTTCAATTTTTCATTAGCCTCCTTATGCCTTTCTCTGAAATTCTTTATTTTCTCTCTCAATTTTTTGATGCATTCATTTTCTTCTGTAAGATTTTCCTTCAGATTTTTGTTTTCACCTTCAAATTTGTTAAGATCTTCAAGAGCAACTTTGATTTCTCCATCTTTTTCAAGCATCCAATCTTCTTCTATGTATTCAATTTCAGGAATCTAATATGAAGGAATAGGAAACTTTCTATCAACCATGTGTTCAATCTCCAAGATATTCCCAAAGTGGTCAAACTCCTTCCAGGGATCCAAGCTTTGATACCAATTGTTGAACACTTGTAATACTAAGAGGGGAGTTGAATTAGTATTATTTTAAACCATTCAAGCATTATCCATCTAATTAACAAAACATATTTAATTGTTATAAGTAATGAAAGCATGAAAACATCCACAACATCATATAAAACATGAACACAAGGATTTTTATGTGGAAAACCCAAAATGGGAAAAACCACGGTGAGGATTAGATCACAATGTATTATAACCAGTTATATTATATTATAGAAAGGCTCAATTCTAGGTGGAATCATTATCCAAGTGGGCTCATTTCCCACAGAGAAAAGAAAGAGAGAAAGAAGGTTTGTGGCTACATAGCCAAGATTTGAACTAATACAAAATACATCTACCATATGCAAGATTCAATTCCTTTGAAGCTCAAAACACTGACTTAATACACTTCATCCATCTCAAATTATAGATCTCCACCTTGCTTTACATTCACACACCTCTTCTCAACTTTCATAACTTATTTTCTCAACTGCACATATTTTTTCATCACTGCTTGTATTCAGATCATGTAAACACTCAAAATTGATATCCACAATCTCAAAACAACCTTGTATATATATCAAACTCATCACAAGTTCATCAATTAGGTCGGCCTAATTAGATATAGCCCTAAAATATATAAAACATGCCTTGTTGGCACCTAATTCAAATCAAAATGCCTTTGCATCCAAAATAACACATGCAAAGTATAATATAGGTCAACATGGACCTATAATAGCTCCCTCTTCCATTCACAACATATATTTAATCTTCACAACTCTTTACATACATTAGGTTAGCTAGACATAGGACCTAAAAGGAAAATACTCCAATTGATCATCACCATAGGAAACGTGGACCTAAAAATGGCATGCGATCTAGAAAATACAATGCTTTGACATTTATTAAAATTTTCCCAAAACCACAAGGTCTAACCCAAATCCACGGAGGGGTGTAGAATAGATAAGTCATATCCATTACATAAAAAATTGTCCAAACCTTATATGCCAATCTTTTGTTACTTATGTCTTTCAAACCACTTATCCAAAACAAGTGAATTATGAATGAAGATACTATTGAAAACCATGAACAACATATTAGAACCATAGAAGTAAATATCTAAGGGAAAATAGATAAAAATACCATAGGGCCCTATGTACTGAATTTGTCAGTGTAGACACTTAGCAAAAATACTTAACTCTTTATGTGTGCAGATCAAGCCCTTTTGCAAATTGTCTCTTTTGCAATCATCCTTAATACAATGTTGTCATTCATCAAGTAATGTGTACATCAATGACAACCTTCTTTATTCTTTCAAAAACAGCATCAAAACCACCCTCTTTTATGTTAGAATCACCTGCATCCTCATCCAAAATTGTATCAGCAAATGAGTAAGCTACTCTAGTCATGGCTAGGGTTTGAGTCACAACCTCTCTCGATGGCATGGAGGATAAATCATCTCCATTAACCCATTCATGGAACCAATCAATCATCACAAGTGGGATAGCATCAAAAATTCCATATATTGTGCATGAATTACCATCCTCCTCATTTGAATCTACATCATTGGAGGTGTTAGTTGCTCCTATCATATCTAGGATTTATACCATTCTAGCTCTTGACATCATTGTGTTAAGTATAGTAATATTTTTCCAAATCCAAAAACTCAATACTCATAGATTATGGTTAGCTTAATAGCAATGGGATGGATAATGATTATGTGCACAACTAATTGACATATAGAGTGATTGGGTGACTTTTGGACTTCTTTATTTCTCTTTCCCCTCTCCACTCTCTATTGTTTAGTAATACACAAGCCTAGTGGGTAGACCTACCCCAATAACATGACTTTCTTCATTGGGTACAAAATTTTCCTTTCTTTGACCTTGATTAGGGTATCATTGGTTGAAATAAAAGTATATTCTTCAAATATCTAAAAGAATCTCTTATTCAATGTAAATAATTTTTTTGGTTATGATAAAAAGGTTATGCTTCTAAAGTAAACCATGTAGTTGCAACATCTAATTTTCAACCTTTTTAATGTGTATTTACATATGTGGATTCAATTGTATAAGAATTTACCAATACAGATATGGATATAGAAAAAATTAAGACCTTAAATTACTTGTAGTTGATATGTGGAAGAAAAAATACCTCTTGAAGTTATGTGGACAAACATTGATTATATAGATGGTTTCAAGAATTTCACTCTAGACATCATGAATTTCCTTGAGAAATAAAAGAGAGAAATTATTGAAGGAATTCATGCTAATGGGTAGAGTTATGTTCTCATAATTGATACAAATAATGTTAAATCTTATTTTTCAGCATGAGTCAACCCAATGTTGTACTAAAATTATTTGTATAGTTTAGTCCTAAATATGTTCAAAACTTAGAAGTGACAGTGTTACATGATAATAATGCCCATATAATTTTCTTAATGATTAATCTATGTAAGAATAAGCATAAATAAAACATACAAAAATTTTAGAGAGGAATACAAGATGAATTTTTTGTGAAAAGAGCAAGTTCTCCTTACATCTCACAACTATAGCTAGGTCCAGTATAATTTCCAAGTTTTCTTAGCCCATACATCCTCTCTCTCTAGGAAAATTATATCTTTTAATTTCACAATATGATTCTATTTGGTGAACTTTGGCTTGATATGAATGAGGGTACAAGCTTGTCCTTTCCAAAGGATGGGGATTTCCAAAGAAAATATGGATAGCTAGATTGTTGTTTGATTTTTAGTAATGCCAATACTACCATTTGGGATGATGATCCCCTATACAAAATTAATGCTTCTAGAATTTAGAGAAATTTGGTTAATGAAACCATGCTAGCCAGTGCAGTTCACTATAATGATATATTGGAGTACAATGCACATAATCTGTATGGGCTCATAGAGGTCATTGTAACCAACAAGGCTCTAAAATTAATATTGAATTAGAAGCCATTTATATTGACTCACTCTACCTATGTTGGATTTGGAAAATCTATTGTACATTGTACTATAGACAATGTTGCAACATGGGATGACCTTTAGTACTCCATACCTACAATATTAAGTTTTGGATTGTTTGGAGTTCCTATGGTTGTTGTTAATATTTGCATGGTTTTACACAAGGCACAACATAAGAGATCTATAATATGTGGATTCAACTAGGTTCATTTTATCCTTTTGTCCAAGATCATTTAGAAAAGGGTACATTTTGGTAAGAGCTCTACTTATTGAATTCCATCATAGATTCTGTAAGGAAGGAATTAGATTTGAGGTATCATCTTCTTCCATATATATAAACATTGTTGTTTGAAGTCCATACCAAGGCTATCCAATTGCAAGGCCTCTATTTTTCACATTCCCTAATGATACTAAAAAATTCAAGATCAACACAATATATTTATTTGGGAAAGGAATTCTTGTGTCCCCTATTTTGAAGGAAGGGGAAAGGACTATGGATGCTTATTTTTCAAAGGGAACATGGTAAAATCTATTCAAGTTTCAGATTCAATAACAATGGAGAGCGATGCATATGTAAAACTTTAGGCTCCTTTGGATATTATCAATTTTTACGTATATGAAGGGACATTAAGAGAAGACAAAAAGGGTCTATTTAAATATCAATAAAGTGATTTATGAATGGGTCAACTAAATTAAAATATCAATGCACATATATAGATTGATATAATCAATAATGGTTTCTCTTCCCATCTCCTTATTCCTTCAATATCCATTCCATGCATATAGTTGGGATTCTCAAATAATGAAGGGTTATATGTCATCTTGATTGGGAGTGCCTTACATAGGCAAAGATTACTCATGTGTGAACTCTGTATCAAGAATGACATGTCTTCTAATGAAAATTGCATATTTTACAAGTATAAATAGAGCATTACAAATTGTGGTAAGGATGGAATCAAAGACTTTCTTAAACTAAATATCATAGGTTAAGGAAAGGATTTTCAAATTTAAAATTAGAGTTAGATTTAATTTAAAAGGTAATTTAGGTACATACCCTAATTAGATCTATATAATAGCTTTATATTGAACTATTTTTGGATATGATTGATGGTATTTAGGTGTCACCTCTATTTAGTCAAGGAAACCTTTGTCTCAATTAGAATAAGTTAACTCGCCTCTTAATCGAGAGTTATTGAGACTTAACTTACACCTCTTGGACTTTTCATCTCCTTGATTTGTGAATCTACGAGGTCTATACATGTCTCTGATTGTCTAGATTACAAATCAATAAATACTAATGTGAGTAATTTTCTTAGCATTTACTTTTTTTCATATGAAACTAACTCTATTAATTTATTTTGATTTTGAAAGCATCTATACTAATAGTTTCTATCCCTTGCACTATTTTTTTTGTTATCTTCTATTTTAGAGATTCTAACATGGTATAAAATCATTAGTGCAAGTGTAGACATGTTGGTATCTATCTTTTGATAGATTAGGGGTCAATCACTTTGCATATGTATTTTTCAATAAAGCGTGGCATGATCTTCTCTTGTATCCTTGGATAATCTAAAGAATCTAAATGGTTTTCCAAAAAAATGAGTGATTTTGCACATGCATTTTCTAGATTATGGGTGTTTACAAGTTTTTGGTAATTTTCAAAAAAAATTAAGCTATTACATAGTGTTCAAGGGGCTTGAGAATGTCACGATTATCTTTTATTTCATGTAAATTAGACTCCATGAAGCTAGCTTGTAAAAGAAAGTTTATTCTTGGCATCAAATAAACTACTCATTTTTGGGGAATTTTTATGTTAAATGGACCCTATCTCACACTATGTTCTTATCTTCTTGTAAATAAGAGCTTCATATTCCACAATTTTGTTAGTGCATAAGAAATTTAGATGATAAGAGAAGTTGTTATTTATGCGTTTTGGAAAATTGTATATGTAGGAGACATTTGATTCACTAAAATGTGAGATGGTGAAATGGTATCTAAGGCTAATGACCTAACCTAAATCACACACTCCACCATCAACATTTGGGGAAACAAAAGTAACCAAGAGAAACTATTTCACACTAAGAGTCTGTACGTGTGACCTGTATTATTATATTAATATATTAATATCAATATTAATATATAATATTGTAAATTTATGATACTAATATATATAATATATATTAATATTTATAATAATATTAATATATATTAATATTATAATACATAACAATATAATAATATTTAAGGATGGATCGCGAAGGAGGAGGCGAGAATATGAGTTGTTTCAGGAGTTTGAAATTCTCTAATGTAGATGGTGAGGATGGCTCAGATCCTGACATTGAGGATGATGCTAAGGGTTGGGCGCTGGTGGCTGGGTTGCATCTAGTTGAGGTTTGGGCACTGGGGGTTGGGCTGCGGCTGGTTGTGGTTTGGGCACTGGTAATTGGGTTGTGACTATTTCTGGTTGTTGTGTGCTGGGAGAGGATGTGTCTTGTGAGGCTCTGGTCTTTTATAGGATGTGGTTCAGGTTTATGGATTTCTTTGGACTCTAACCACCCTATTAGAGGTGTGGTTGTGCTTTCTAGTTTGGCCTTCACCCTATTTCTTCCCTACAAGGGTTCCTCTTTCCTTTCTTGGCTTGCTCTACTTGGCTAGGATCCTAACATTGCGGATGATGCTAAGGGTTGGGCACTAGTGGCTAGGCTATGGCTAGGTTATGTTTGGTTGTGGTTTCAGCACCGGGGGCTAGGTTTTAGCTAGCTATGGTTTGAGCACTAGCAACTAGGTTGCAGTCATTTCTAGTTGTTGTGTTTTGGGAGTGAGTGTGTCTTGTGAAGCTTTGGTTCTTTATAGGATGTGGCTTAGGGTTATGGCTTACTTTGGGCTTTGATTGGTGTGTTAGAGGCGTGGTTGTGCTTTTTGGTTTGGCCTTCACCTTATTTCTTCCATGCCTGGGTTCCTCTTGCATTACTTGGCTCACTCTACTTTCTTTTGTTTTGGTGCTACCTTCTGGCTGCCCTTGTTCTTGGTGTTCAATGGTGGAGGTATTTGGTTTGCCTCTGGTGGAGTGGTTTATGGATAGTTATTGGCATGTTTTAGACCCTGACAGGAATGTAGGGTTGGAAGTTGCTCTTCATTGTATTGCCTGCTACTCACTCTCTTTGTTGGGAGCCTTTCCTCACCTTTCCTTGTTTCTTTTTGGTACTTTTGGCTCTTTTTCAGTGCTTTTTTTGCTAGGTAGTGTGGTTTCTCTTCTCTAGGTCCTACTTCATAGTAGTGATGTTTCTCTTTTTAGTCCTTATGGGGAATGTTTCTCCTGGTGTTGTCTACTTTGGGTGACCTTGGTGGAGTGGCTCTCAACCCTCCTCATTCTTTTACTTGTTCTATTTCTCGGAAGGCTATTGTGGCTGGTGGATGTGGCTAATGCCATGGTGCTACTGGGTGGTTTTCTCTTAGTTTGCTAGTCTCTTTTGTTGAGCTCCATGCTCTGCCCCTTTTAGGTCCTAAAGTTTGTTTTTAGGATGGGGATGTGCTTATTCTGACTATTGTTCTCCTTCAAATGTTCTAGCTTTTGGCTCAGATGTTTCTTCCTTCGTGCCTACTAGTTTTGGAGAGCTCTACATTTTCTTCTTTGCTCTAGTTGACTGACTTACCAAAGGATGCTATGGTGTTATTTTCTATGGGTATAGTTGCTTCCCTTTAGTTTTTTTAGCTATGGTCTTCTTTGGAGGTGGATACTGCTCCTTCAAAGGTGGATCCCTCTTCTTTTGAGGTGGAGAGTTGGGTTGTGATTCTAGTGGGAAGTTCTATTTTCTATGGTTTTGGGACTCATTTCATCCTCTCCTATAGAGGGGATCCCATTCCTATTGAGGTGGAGGTTGGGTTGGTGTTGTGGATCGACTAGTGTGGTGTGGTTGTTGTGGCTCTTTAGTATTTTACTTTGATTCCCAACTCTCCTATTGAGGTGGGGAGTTTGGTTTTGTTGGTTGGTGTTGATAAGTGTTGTACTACAGTCTAGCTAATATAGGTTGATGGTTACCTAGATGTTTTAGGAACTATGTTGCTAGTTGGTGTTGATAAGTGTTGTACTACAGTCTAGCTAATATAGGTTGATGGTTACCTAGATGTTTCAGGAACTATGTTGCTAGTTGGTGTTGATAAGTGTTGTGTTGTAGTTTGGGTGTTTCAACTTGATAGTTAACTAGCCATTTTAGGTAGTTCCTAGATGCAAGTTCCCATGTAATTGGTTGTTTTGGGTTTAAGGTTCTTGTTAAAACCTTGTCTATTTTGTGCAAATTTGTGTACTCATGTTGGTTTTTGTTAATTTGCTTTTGGTTCATTGTTGGTTGTCCTTGTTATTTGATTTTGCAGCTTGGTCTTTTTGTGTGGGTTTCGAGTCCCCATCAAAACTGCTTGTTAATGGTTTTTGGTTCATTCAAAACCTATTTTTCCCCCTTAATCAAAACAATATAATAATATTTTATTATTATATGATATATAATATATAATATTTAATATTTAATATTTAATATATTATTATATAATAGATAATATCTATTATTATATTTAATATATAATTATTATAATAATTATAATAAATGCCTCGATCTCTAAAAAATTATGTCTATAATGGATATCCATTTATTGCAAGAAATGGATATTCATTTTAGGTAGAATAACGATTATCAATTTTTTATTTAAGCAGATTTAACATGTCCATTGTTCTAAATAATAACTTTCCCAAGTTTTAACCTCAAGTAAATAGATTAAGCATCCAACCATTATAAGGAATAAAAAATTTCATGTCAAAACTATAAAGATAGCATGCACATTTGAAATAAATATCTTTCCAAAATTTTCCATTGCATTATATCAAAGTATTACAACTTTCCAAAGTATTGATTACATAGTACATGATAACATGAAATCATTTCTCTTTTACATTCTTTCGATAGATATCGATACAAAATACATAAACAAGGCTTCACATAGCTTATTTGCAATAGATGTATGAATGTTCCAGGTGCCCTCCATCAAATCTTGGTCACCTACTAATGAGGAGAAGCATCACTCAAGCACTTTCCCACCAACCTTGGACTAACTATAGTCCCTAACACATCTACCTAACTAATAGATGGCCCTACCCTTCAACGAAGAGAATGGTTTGGTAAGCTCATAATAAATATTGACCTTTCTTAAGTTTGTTGTTGTGTCCTACATATCTAGATCTGTCACATAGTGGCTACAACCTATATATATGGCATTCCTCTACCTAGTATGTAAACTTGGATCACAGTGGCAGCTTACACTACTTTGGCTAAAGTATTCATAACCCAGCCACATACTTCACCCACCTTAAGGTAGCTCAATTTGTATTGACCATCCATAATTTATGCATAGGATATCTCCTTCACTGGATTATCCTAACCCCGTGAATAACCTATTACCTCTATGTTTAACTAGCACATCTACCAAGTAAATCATAGTAACTCTAAGACTCAACTAGTTTAAACATTAGCTATGAAAGCTATATCTCCAATATAGTATTTATTCCTTCTATATCCATCCATTCCCTATTATGGAATATGTACAAACACTTCAAGAATTATAGATATTTATAATAAGTACAAAAACAAATCTTTCCCTTTCACTTAAGAATAACATAATATTTTCCTATAAATAGATGATATAATCCTCTAATCAAAACAATCAATGACTCACAATCTTTCCAAACTTAAAAAGTATAATAGAATAGAAATCAGCATGACTATTTATATAATGCTCCAATTGATTGATCTAGATTCCTTTCTCATCCCTCTCTTAATCAATAAGCAACTCCCAAATAACTTTCTTCCACTTTTCCAAAGACCCCCCTCTAAAAATCCTCTCTCAAATCTCTCTAAAACTCTCTCACAACTTATGAAATCAAAATATAATAACTCAAAAATTCATAGTAAGAATGTAGATATGCATCCCTATTGAGGTAGAGAGCACCTCTATTTATACACAAAGATAAAAAACTAAAGGCTAGAAATAGGCAAAGAATGACAATTCTCAGCTTAAGAGGTTTGACTCAACAATTAAAAGACAAGGTGGCAACTAAATTCATTGCATAGTAAACGCATACACAACCAAGGTGAATGAGTCAATACTAAAATAGACAAAAATAATGATAATAAAAAATGTTAGGAAATTTCATCCTATAGATCGACTTACTTGGCTAGCTACATACTTGACTATTTCCACATATTTCAAGATGCTTTCACATTCTAGAAATTCATATTGTAAGATATAATTCTAATTGATTTATACCATTCTTAGTTGGATTCACATTATGCCATTCACTCCTTATTACAAGGGTCATTGTTGGCTATTTGACTTGGTCAATACTTTCCTATGCATGAGCATTTACTGTTGTTTTGTTGTTGACAAAGTCTTGGTAGCTATATTTACACATTAAAATACTTTGCATACTAAGCACTTTTATATGGCACTACCCATATTTCATAATACAACACTTTAAATGTTTAAAGCATCACTTATTAATATATATGTGTTGTTCACATAGTGATATTCCCTTTATTAATATGTTGTGTGCATTACTTAGCATAAGCTATGTTTTATATGCTATGTGTTGGTTAAATACCTCAACATTATCATTATCATATATACAATGATTATATATAATATATATGTATATATACATATATGTATATACGTTTATATGTGTGTGTATATATATATATATCAATTCTCAAGTTTATATAATACATTATTCAATATATGAATACACATTCACATATTTATGTAATTGTGTGTATATATGTATATATATACATATGTGTGTGTGTGTGTATATTAACATACTAGTATGGACATATCATTTTCATCAATACATACTCATAAGTTAATATATATATGTATATTCTTATATACTATATATATACATATATATCACACCTTATATTTAAACACATATATTCAGTCATATTGATTGACATATATATGTTATTTATATATATGTATATATCTCTCCTTGTCAAAATGATATTCCCATGTATATGGGTAATTCATACATGAGCATGCGTAGATATGTCTATCTATGTATACATATGCATGTATTTACTCATGTGTATGAGTTTTTTGTTGACACATACATATATACATATATACATTAAATATATATATATATATATATTTCATCGATTATATATAAACATGTAAAGAAGAACTCACACATATCAAAAGACTCAATACTTAGACCCTGAAGCAAAAACATTCACAAATATAGATGCCAGCAAGGCTAAAGATAACTTACTATTTCCCAACTATTATCCCAACTTGACCAAACTAGAAGTGTGTGTGTGTGAAAGCTCAACTTAGGTCTTTTATCAAAGGTTCCTAGACCGAGTTCTTCTCCCTAAGCGATACTTCCCCTCTCTTTAGCAGGCTTGGTACTTTTCCTATAACCAAATTTACACTTTGCAATAGCAGTAAGCTAAAAACAATACATTCACTTGCATCATATATTTTTATAATAAAGACATTTCATCACTTAAAATTAAATCAACATTTACTCTTCATATTTCCAAAACACATAAAGCATAAATACACTCATCTAAAGAATTTTCACCCAACTAGGAAAAAGTAAATAAGTGACAGTAGGAGTGTAACATATCCCCCTTAGTAAATAATAATCCCCGATGATTTTAAGTATTAGAAATAGACATAAACTATAAGAAAAACATATCAAAATTATTTTTCAAGAACTCTCAAATGCATGAAAGACACAAGGAAACTTTTTCTTGATTTCAGCATAGTCTTCCCAAGTAGCAGAATCTTATGCATACTTGTCCCACTGAAATTTCCATTGCAGAACCTCTCAATTACGCAAATGAAGAGCTTACATGTTCTGATCACCTTGAGAGGCTTTATTGTAACCACTCCTAATTCCTACATATATAAATCACTCCAATCAATAACATGGTTATCCCCTAGTATATACTTTTTAAGGTATGAGATGTGAAAGGCATTGTGCATCTTGTCCAAAGTTGGTGGCAATGCAATTTGGTAAGAAATTTGGTTTATTTCCTCATGAACCTCAAAAGGACCTATGTAGCACAGAGCTAGTTTGGAAGACTTTCCAAACTTTATGGAACTCTTATAAGGTTTAACCCATAGCAACACATTTTCCCCTAGTACAAAATTTATTGGTACCCGCTTAGAATCTATGTAGCTTTTCTGCCTATCATTGGCTTCAACTAGACTTTTCTTAATAATTCCTACTTGATCCTCCATTTCTAATAGCATTTCTATCCCAAGACTTATCCTATCCTCTAGCTTATCCCAACTTATAGGATTTTGACATTTCCTGGCATACAATGCTTCAAATGGAGCCATCTTTATTGCTAAATGATAAGAATTATTGTACACAAACTCAACCAATGGTAGGTAATCTTCCCACTTGTATCTTGTATTACTGATCCATGCAATACATACTTATTAGATCTTCAAACACTTGGTTAACTCTCTAATTTTTCCCATTTGTCTCTAGATGATAATTTGAACTTATATTCAACTTAGTTCCAAGTGAACAGAACAAGGTTTTCCAAAACCTAGATGCCACATGAGCATCCCTATCCAAAATGATCTTCTTAGGAATCTCATGAAATCTAAACACCTCTTGAATAAATTTTTTAGCTATGATAGGAGCTCCATCAATTATATTTCTTGGTATAAAATGTACCACCTTTGTTAACTTATCTACCCCCACTATAATGGCATTGTGCTTATTCCTTGACATAGGTAGACCTTGAACAAATTTCATACTAATAACTTACCACTTGCTTTCAAGTATATCATGTGGATATAAAATTCCTATAGGGTGATAATGTTCTTCTTTCACCCTTTTACATTCTAACCATCTTGCAGTATCCCCCTTCATACCCTTCCAAAAATATAGCGGCTTCACATCTTCAAACATCTTTGTCACACCAAGATGTCTAGAGTATGGTGTATTGTGAACTTCTTTCCACACTAGGTTCCTTAACTTCTCTGAATTAGGTACATATACTCCCTTTAAACCTAAGTTATCCATTTGGTCCAAAGTGATAACCTTCAAATCTTGCATCTTATGGATTATCCATGAGTTCTTGCTTAACTTTCTTGTAGATTTCAACATCCATGGATTCCTACAACACTTGCCCCTTAAAATTAGTTTGAATTGTTACCATTGAGGTGATGTACCTTTGAAAAATTAGGGCATTATCAAATCAATTCTCTTTTCCTTTAATGTATTTGATGTTGAATTCATAGTCTGATATCAACTCAAACCATAGGTCCTTCGTCGGGCATTCATATTGGGTTGAGTAAATAAATACTTCAGTCTATGATGATCAGTCTTCAACTCAAAAGGCTTTCCCATTAGATAGTGTCTCCACATCTACATTGAATGAACTACTGCTACTAACTCTAAATCATGTGATGCATAATTTTGTTTTTAGGGCTTTAGCTTCCTAGATTCATAAGCTATGACTTTCCCTTCTTGCATCAAATCTCCTCCTAATCCTTCTACTGATGCATCCAGTATAACCATAAATTTTCCTTTTGGATCAAGTACCTTCAATATGGGTGTGATAATCAACTTCTCCTTGCGTAGGTCAAATGTTGCTTGACATTTTTCTAAGCACTCAAAATTCTTACCCTTCCTCTATAATGAAGTAATAGGAAAAGCTATCCTAGAAAATTTTACAACAAAATTCCTATAGTAACCAGCCAAACCCATAAAAATTCTAATCTCTGGTACACTTTTGGGCACTAGCCACTCAAGCACCATATTTATTTTAGTTGGATCCACTACAATCCCTTTCTCCAAAATTACATGAGCCAGGTACTGTGCTTCCTTCTAAAATAATGTAAACTTAGATATTTTTCAATATATCTTGTGCTCTCTTAACTATTGGAGAACTATCTCTAAATGTTAACAATTCTCCTCTTTGCTCTTGGAATAGATTAAGATATCATCAAGTAATACTAATAAAAACCTATACAAGAATTCCCTAAATACATTGTTCATCAAGTTCATGAATGTTGTTGGTGCATTCATTAGTCCAAAGGATAGGATTGTGAACTCCTATTGACCATATCTAGTCGTAAAAGAATTTTTAAAACTATCTTTGTCTTTTATCCTTGGTTGGTGATAACTGAATCGTAGATCAATATTTGAAAACACTATTTCTCCTCATATGTAATAAAAAATAATCAATACATGTGGCAACAGGTACTTATTCTTTATTGTAGCTTTGTTAAGCATTTGATAATCTATACACAAGTGTAAGGTATCTTCTTTCTCGAAGATCATTGGCACTCCCCAGGGTGAAACACTAGGTCTTATCAATCCTTTAGACAACAAATCTTCCAACTGTACCTTAAGTTCCATTAATTTCATTGTAGTAATCATATAGGGTACTTTAGATATAGATTTTGGCCTTGGTACTAGATCAATGGAGAAATCAAATACTCTTGGGAGGTAGTATAGGTGGTTCTTCTTCTTCTTCAGCTTCTTGAGAATCTTAAGTATCACCATACATGACATTATCTTTAGGAGTGACTTCCTTGAATTCTTCTAATTTATCCATTTTAACTACAAAGAGTCAGAAATCTTTCTTTTTTCACCTTATGCATTTACACAACCAAAATTATCACAGTTTCACTTCTCTATGCGTTCCTTGAAAATACATTGGATTAGCATGGAAATCCACTTTAGCTCTATGCTTCTATAGTCAATTCATACCTAATATAATTTCATATGATCCTAAGGGTGCTATGTATAAGTTTACTTTTGTTAAGAAACTTGGAAGTTCAACCCTTGCCTCAAATAAACATTGGTTCACTGTTGCTCTTGCTTGGTTTTCATATTCTACAGCCCAAGATTTTTCCATAAAACTAGCTTTCCTAGAAATCTGATTAGGTACTCTAGGTGAAATAAAATTTAATGTGGCTCTAGTATCAATAAGTATGGAAAGAGGTAAACCATACAAAGTACCTAGAGTTTCCATCAATGTGATTTGGTATTCATCTTGTCAATTGTCCACTGTTGAATGGATCCTTTGCTAAAATGCAACTCATTGAGGAGGAACTAAATTACCATGTGGTTGCAAACTTGATGGTTTGTTATAACATTTACTAGAAAAATGATCCCCTCCACATGTATAGCATCCTCTTACTAGACCTCTTCTTTTTGTTGTCCTACTAGAATTAACACCATTCCCTCCAGCTTTGCTATAATTACCACTGTTGTAGTTGTTTCCTTGATGATCCTTCCTTGAATCATTCCAATTATTGTGGGATCCTTTGAAATCTTTCCCCCTCATTAAACTTCTTGGGAGCTTGTTTAAATTAAGATCCTCCATTATTCTTTTGATTCTTCTTCTCCTAGTATACTAAGATGGCTTTGAGATTTTTCTCATACGCAATTGCCTTCTCATAAACTAGGTCCATAATGGCTAGATCATGTACATCCACCTCTCCACCTATTTGACTATTTAGTCCCATAATGAACTTTTTGATTTGAAATCACTCATATTTTTGGTACATTGGAACATACCTCAAGAGACAAGTGAATTTCTCCCAATATTCATTCACTAACATATCTCCTTGTCTCAAATTTTGGAAATCAATGAGTTTTTTATTGAAAAAGAGTTGGGGTAACCACCTCTTTCAAAAAATCTCAAAAAAATCATTCCAAGTCAACTTTAAAGAACCGATTCCAAGTTCCATCTTCTTGTTCATCCATCAGTTAGAGGTTTCCTCTGCTAACTAGAATGCTCTCCACACATCTTTAGTAACCTTAGATTACTTTCTTATTTCAAAATACTTCTTTATTTGAATTAACCATGCCTCACCTTCTTCTCCACTAGTGATTCCTTCAATTTAGGAGTAATATTTCTCATATCCTTAGATAATTCAATTGCCATATGTTTTCTCATGGTTCCATCAGAATATGATTGAGTTCTAACACTTTCTTGATCTCTAGATTTAGTGTGATTTTTGGAATCCTCCCCTTCCTCCTCATTGTTGGGAACTTCTTCTTCCTCCTCTCTTTCTTTTTTCCCCACTTTGTGTTCATGGTTTCCTATCCTTGCATTAGTTTCATTCATGATTGCTAGAAGTCAATCCATCATGGCTTCGACATTATCCAGACCTTGTCCAACCTCTTGGCTCCCTCTAGGATTAGTTCTTTTCTTAACAATTGTATTAAGTTTAGTTATACCTAGAGGCTCTTTTTTAATTATATCCTAGCATGGTTTACTCAATGCATATGAAACATTTCAAAAGAGAAAATATTCACAAATAAATTTCATTGAGGTTCTCATACACAAATTTTGATAAAAACATATTCTTTTATTTATTCACAAGGATTTCAATATCCTTTATTTTACATTGAATGACTATTCAAATAGTCAAGAAGAGAGTATCCATTGGATTCACTCTCATATATAACTACAAGAGATGTACCCCTTAATTTTTTTCTCATCTCTCATTTGATCATCTCTATCACAAAAAGGATACTAACCTTCAGAATTATCTTCTGATACATAGTTTCAAGTAACATATCCCTTTGATTCACTACTAGAGGCTATAACAATTACTTCAACCAAAGGTACTACTCAAGGGTTCCTAAATATCAACGTTGGATTGACACTACATTCCAAGGGCATATCCCTAGAAAGTGATAATGAGTCTAACCTTGTCGAAGAGACAAATGATATATTATTTCAAAATTGGCTTCATCTCTCATCCTTCTTTTCTCTTGACTAACATCTGATAGAGCATGACTAATTGTCTTAATATAACTTAGCTAGGTTGTGTTTTCATAGTTGGTTCCCTCAATGGTACGAATAAGGGCTTATTTTTTCTTCCTGAGCTTAGGTTGTGTCCTACATATCTAGATCTATCACACAGTGGATACAACCTACATATATGACATTCCTCTACCTATTATGTAAACTTGGATCACAGTGAACTGACAGTGTAAATAGTGACAACTTCACTACTTTGGCAAAAGTATTCATCACCCAATACTTTGAGTGGACATCAAATACTTCACCCTCCTTCCTAGCTTGATTTGTATTAACCATTCATAATCTATGCATAGGCTATCCCCTTCACTAGGTTATCCTAACCCCAAGAATAACCTATTACCTCTATGTTTAACTAACACATCTACTAATTAAATCATAGTAACTCTAAGACTCAACTAGTTTAAACATTAGCTATGAAAACTATATCCCCAATATAGTATTTATTCCCTCTATATCCACCAATTCCTTATTATGGAATATGTAAAAATAATTCAACCAATATCGATCTTTATACTATGTACAACAAGTAATCTTTCCCTTTCACTTAAGAATAAAATAATCTTTTTCTATAAATAGATGATATAATCCTATAGTCAAAACAATCAATGACTCACAATCTTTCCAAAATAAAAAGTATAATAGAGTAGAAATCAACATGCCTATTTATGCAATGCTCCAATTAATCAATCTAGATTCTTTTCTTAGCCCTCTCTTAATCAATAAGCAACTCCCAAATAACTTTTGCCCAAATTTCCAAAGACTTCCTCTCAAAATCCTCTCTCAATTCTCTCAAAAACTATCTCACAACTCAGGAAATAAGAATATAATAACTCAAAAATTCACATCTAGAATGCAAATATGCATCCCTATTGAGGTAGAGAGCACCTCTATTCATACATAAATATCAGCAACTAAAGGCTAGAAACAGGGCATCAAGAATGACACTTCTTAGCTCAAGAGGTTCGACATAGAAATTAAAAAGAAAAGGTGGCAACTAAATTTGTTCCACGTTAAATACATACTCAACCAAGGTGAATGAATTGATACTAAAATAGACAGTAAGAATGATAATTAGAAATGCAAGGAAATTGCCTCCTATAGGTCGACTTACTTGGCCAATTGCATACTTGACCATTTCCACATATTTCAAAACACTTCACATTTTGAAAATTCATATTGTAAGATAGACTTCTAATCAATTTATAAGATTTTGAGTTGGCACCACATTATGCCTTTCATGCCTTATTACAAGGGTCATTGTTGGCTATTTGACTTTGTTGGTACTTTCCTATGCAAGAGAATTAAATACTATTGTTTTGTTGTTGACAAAGTCTTGGCAGCTATATTTACACATCAAAATGATTTGGATACTAAGCGCTTTTATATGGCATCCATATTTCACAATACAACACTTTAAATGTTTAATGTGTCACTTATTAATATATATGTGATGTTCACATAGTGTTATTCCCTTTATTAATATGGTGCATGCATTACTTAGCATAAGCTATGTTTTATATGCTATACTCTAGTTAAATAATTTAGCATTATCATTATGATATATATACAATAATTATATATATATATATATATCAATTCTCACTTGTTTATATAATACATTATTCAATATACAAATACACATTCACTTATTGATGTAAGTGTATATATGTATATGTATATACATATGTATATATATTAACATACTAGTATGGACATATCCTTTTCATTAATACATACTTGTAAATTTATATATATATATATATGTATGTTTGTATGTATGTATGTATATTCTTATATACTTTATATATGCATATATCACACCTTATATTTAAACACATATATTCACAATCATATCAATTGACATATATACATGGTCTGTATGTATATATGTGTGTGTGTGTATGTGTGTATATGTATATATGCCTCCTTGTTCGAATGATATTCCCATGTATATGGGTAATCCATACATGAACATGTGTAGATATGTCTATGTACGTATACTTATGCATGTATTTACTCATGTGTATAAGTTTTCCATTAAAACATACATATTTATACATTTTATGTATAAATATTTTATTGATTAGATATAAACACGTAAAGAAGAACTCACACATATCAAAGAGACTCAATCCTTAGACCCCTGAGCAAGAACATTCACAAATATAAACACAAGGAAGACTAAAGATAACTTGCTATTTCCCAACTATTATCCCGACTTGACCAAACTAGAAGTGTGTGTGTGTGTGTGTGTGTGTGTGTGTGTGTGTGTGTGAAAGCTCAGTTTAGGTCTTTTATCAAAGGTTACCAAACCAATTTCTTCTCCCTGAGTGATACTTCCCCTCTCTTCAGGAGGCTTGATACTTTTATTGTAACCCACTTTACACTTTGCAATAGTAGTTAGCTAAAAACAATACATTCACTTGCATCATTTATATTTTCATAATCAAGGTATTTCATCACTTCAAATTAAATCAACATTTACTCTTCATATTTCCAAAACACATAAATTATAAATGCACTCATCTAAAGAATTTTCACCCAACCAGGTAAAAGCAAATAAGTAGTAACATAACAAGGTGTAACAACAAATATCTATTAATAATAGATATTTATTTTTCTTTGGTGTTTACCATCAAAATTGTACTTTTTACTAACCCAAGTATAAATTTGAAGTAGAGTTGGGGTTCTAAAACCTTCAACCATACAAATGATCATTACATCAAACAACTCAACAATGCATTATTTTGTTAAACCCTCATTTCATGAAGGGTTATGACAATATTTACTATAAAAAGACACAAAAAAAGACCTCCATATCTTTCTCAAATGATAAAATAATTCAAATCCCTTTGTAGGAACCTTGTGCAGCAATGTAAAGAAGACTTTCACCAAGTTTGACCCTTTTTTGGATGGCACAATACAAAGATATTGTTTTCTTAATGCTTGCTGGAAACCCTAGTTTTATCACAGACTTGCTCTCACCAAAAATATCATAACTCTTTCAAAAAATAATGAAATTAGATAAAAAAAATTAAATGAAACTAGAATCATTTATGAATCTTTTACCATTGGTTTTAGACCATTATTGTAACACACCAATCTGTACCATGTGTTTCTTTTGGACTGTTATAGGAAAAATCGGTCATTCAGGACAACATGTACCAAAAATGCCACAACCTTTACAAACCTCAATGAAAATTGATGAGACCAATTGAAAATGAGATTAGATTCTCATCACTAACTTATTCAGCTAGTTTTAGACCATTATATGAAAGATGCAATCTATAAAAACCAAGAGAACATTCTGCAACATGAGAAAAATTTAGAAGTAATGCACAAAAACAAGGGTTTCTTCCTCACAATTTCCAACCATCTCCAACCCCAAATTTGAGTTGGAATTACATATTTATCATATTAAAACAATTTCTAACTTCCCAACTCACTAATAAATTTCTACATGCCCTTGACCCTTCACATTCTATTTCTTGCATTTTTGCAATTTGACAATATGACAGCTTATGCACTTTTTAAACAACTTTTACAAAATTTGCAAAATGGACTCAAATTGACCTCCTAGTACGTAAAACCAACTTATACAAGTTTAAAATGGTCTAGATGACCTTATTTCAAGATCAAATCACTAAACTTAAACTAGGAAACGAAAATTGCCTCATGGAGGCTTAAACCTGACAAGGTGCTCCTGCACCAAATTTCAAACATCATTTTCTTGATTTTTCCTTCCTCAAGTCACTTTTTTTACAATACCATTTTTTGGCCCCCAATGATCTTGCACTCACTCTTAATTGAAGTTTGTAGGTAAATTAGTGAGCTCAATAAAAGGTGTAAGGAAAGAAAGAAAGAAGTAGTCACTTTTCCTATTGTTTTATCTATTTACCAATGTAAGTCATACTTAGATCTAGATTAAATATTGAAAGAGACATGGAAAAATATACCATCCAACTCTTTAAATTTTATTTTTCATTCGATAGTAAATATTTTTTTACAAACAATTTGTAAATTAGGCTTGGATTTCATGTCCTTGAGTTGGAAGATTACTAGGTGGAATTTGATAATGAATTTATGGTCAAAGGAAGATATTGGATGAGGATATGCCTTAGACAAGTCATAATATTTTATTTAAATTGGGATATCCAAAATATTTAATATTATGAGATTGACTTAGTAGATCCCATATATTTTGACCATATAAAAATTCACCAATCCTACTAGTTAATTGGGATGTCAAGGAGATTGTTAATATTGAAGGAAGATCAACAATTATGCTGAATAGAAAGAAAGAATGGATACTACAAAATACAACTAATAATCCGAACTCAAAGTCATTAGAAGAAAAAAGGGTCATAAAATAAGGAGAAAATAATCAAGTGCACACTTCTCATACTCACCCAATATCCTCTTTATTAAATATTCAAACTACTGGAGGAGGACGTGGAGATGAGGACCTTCCTAGGAGAAATCCCAAGAGGACTTGTAGAGATACTATGGAGAGAAAAGATAAGAAGGAGAAGGAGAAGGAGAAGGAATACGAGAGGCTTGATACCATTCAAGAGGAAGCTAGAGAAGAAAATAATGTTTAGTATCTTCATCACCTTCTCATGATAGTGATTCTTCTTCTCAAACTTCACCAAACCCATCTCCCCCTCATTCATCTCAAGTGCCACGTGTTTCTCCTAATCTATCTCCCTCTTCCTCACATGGTATGTCTTTTGTTTCCATCCTATCTCAAGAGATCACTTCAATTTCTCCTTGGACTATGGAAAATTTTGCAAATACTTTGACTAGCACAACTAACTTTTGGTTAGAGCAGATAGTGTCCAAGAAAATAAAATTGCTAAAATTAAGCATCCCAAAAGAGATATTCTAGGAACATGTTTGTGGAGATCTATCACCCTTCTACAAACAAAGATTTTATTAGATTGATAGCTATAGATTTTAATATCACAAGAATCAATTTAGGGCCTTCTTTAAGGGACCTAGTGATGTACACAATTTTCAAGTATCTACTACTAAGTTAGTTGAAAGGTTGGAGAAATACAAGAAATATAAAAATGAACTAAAGCAACAACTAGAGGTTTTGGCATCTTATTTAAAATATATTGTAGATATTGAATAGCTCAACCAATTGGTCAAATCTATCCCAAATCAATTGATGAAAAGGAATTCCTTGGAATCATTCACATGTATAAATTTTATGAACATTTAATTAAAAATTAAGTCAATGATATTGTAACTAAAGAAAAAAAGTTCATCTAGAGAAGGTTGGTAAGTTATATGATGAAATGGAAATCAAGAAAAATAAAATTGATGATGAAATTGTGACCAAAAAACAAGAAGAAACATGGTTTTGAATTAGAGATGGGAGATAAAATTTTGGTTGCTAAACAAATTGTTTCTAATGAGCTAATGATAGCAAGTGCATCATGTGGAAAGGAAGTATAAAATAGAAAGTGATAACTATCACACAAAATATCCAAGAGAAAATGAAATTATTTAAAGAATGTAACCTCCTCTTATTTGATATCCAAAATGATTTCCTATCCATAAACTTAGAGATATAGATAAAGGATAGATCTCAATCCATGGACAAGATATCAAATATGAATTCAAAAAAGTAGTCAAGGATCTTTTAGATCAACAAGCATTTTGTGTTGGTAAAATGGGGAAGATAAGAACTATTGATGCCTCTCTTATGCATTGTTTAGGCTGCCTCACTACTTACCAAAATAGGTTAGATAAGGTTCACAACAAGGAATTGTGAAGTTTAAGGATACATAATATCATCATTCCAAAACATAATGATTTCGAGCTGATTATCAAATCATTTCAAACTTACAGAGGTAAGGCCATTTCTCAAACATCTATAGACTATCAAAAGATAAAGTAGATGTTAGCGTGGAAGTTATGCCACCTTAGCATAATCTTTAATACTTTATTTTGTCATTATTAAAATAACTATATGTATCAATGAATCGTTAAAGTTTCCTAGATTTAAAGGATTGGAGGAGAGGGGCCCATAGTGGAGTGGGCTCCAATAGTGGGGATAGAAGTAGTCCTCAATGGGCCTCATAGTGGAGCATCTTAATATCCAATTGCAAACCACTTTTTATCCATAAAGTACACAAATTGACAAATCATGTGATACCACACATTGCACCAATAAAACACATGGATTAATGCACCACTATCAATCTCACTATTTTTTTGAGCCTTTTTTAATACCTTAACAAAAAGCATGCTGATGTGGCATCATATTTGATGATGTGACCCTAAAATTAATTTTTTTAAGTAGATGAATTGCCAAATAAACTATTGTACAAAATTGGGACTGATTTAAAATTCCATGTAGGATTTTGAGAGACATGAAGTTAGGATGCTCCGCTATGGGCCCCTCTCCCCTATTTTAACCTTCTTGTTGTAGTTATTTTAAAATATTTAGTTATTTTAGTAAAGACATAAAAGGATTGTAAGTTTGTGAACTCTGCCACTTTTGAACACTTGAAATAAAGAAATATTTGAAGTATGTGTGTTATCAATGGTTTTGTGTTATAATTTTCCATGCACATAATAACTATTTTGAGTGTTTGTTATTCCTATATGAATCTCTACCTACTTTCACTCTAAATATGTTAGGTTTATTTCTAGATAGTAAATTGACCTATGTGTTAATTAATATTTTAGAAATAAATCTTTGGCTTACCACACACATGTGTGATTGTTATTCTAAGTAATAAGTGTTCACAAATTCTTATTTAGATATAATTTATTTGTATTTTTTTCATTCAATCTTTCATTCTTTTTAATTAAAAGTAAACCCCTAAAATTAGAACATATGAAATACGAGGGAGTTGTAGTTCTAAAATTTAAAGGAAAGCTATTTTAAATAAATAATATAGCTTATCCAATTATTGGTACAATATATCATTATAAAGGGCATTAGAGAAATGCAATCCATAAGTTTCAATAGTGACATATATTAACCGGCTCTAGGAAAATTCATCAATGGAAAATTCACTGCCAACAATTCACCACCACGAAAAATTCACAGATGGAAAATTCACTACCAGCAATTCACCGCCACGAAAAATTCACCGATGAAAAATTCACCACCAAATATTTTTAAATTTTATTTGGCGGTGAATTTTCCTTCAGTGAATTTTCTATAGCAGTGAATTGCTAGCAGTGAATTTTCCATCAGTGAATTTTCTAGGACGGTGAATTGCCAGCAGTGAATTTTCCATCAGTGAATTGCTGACGATGAATTTTCTGTATGCCCTATTAACCAATAAAATTAAAACACTTGTTTAAATCTACCACTAGATGCTTTCTTGAGCACCACCCACGCACCACTACTACCTGTAGACCCACCCATCTACTATCACTAATGCAATACTTTAATGTCAATATGATATTATCCATAAGGATAGTACCTAGAAACCCTTCTATTCCTAATGGATTAGGTTTCTTCTAGAGGCATAACTTTCACCCATGTTATCAATTTTGTTATTTCTAATAATTGCTAGAAATCTTTATTAGAGAACTAAGTCGTGGTATAGGTGTGGTTGCCATATTTTTCTAATTTTATCAAATTTTGTGGCATGGAGCTATATAATTCTTTGGAATAGTTAATTGGTGATAAATTTTACATACAAAATTTGAATTTGAATTTTAAATAGGAAATGAATAAAATTTGTAGAGTACTATATAGAGGATTAGGTTTTTTCTCACTTGGATAAGTAGAGAGAGTTTGTTACTTTTTGGATCACTTGAAAGCAATTAATATTTAGGGTGTAATTATTTGAGCTTCCAAATGAAGTGGAAGGAAAGAACTTGAAAGAGAGCATGTTTTAATGAGATATATATGATTGTACATCTAGTTATCAAATTTAATTCTTCCTAATACAATTTTATGATGTTTTCAAAGTTTATAACTTGATGGAGGTAGGTACATAGGTCATATTTTGGTTTTATGAGATGGTTGATATCCATGTGAGACTTGGATTATTGGTTCAATGAGAGTTGATTATAGGTACAACAATGGTGATGATTATGGTGTCATGGATGTTCATATGCATTTGAGCATTAACATGATATGACCATGTATGTGATTGATAGGTAGTGGTATGGTTCAGTTTTAGGAGGTTGTTCTTATCTCCTAGATGTTTATTTGGTTCCTTGACCATGCTAATTTATTATGGATTTTCTTGGAAAATAAGATTTAGAGTTGATTTGGTGGTTGATTATTGAGATCTATAGGTTATCTCAATTTATAGATTATTTATATGATGGTGAGTTTGCATGTTGCATTGATTGAGGAGGATCTATAATTTATGTAGTTTTGTTGGTTGACCACCCATTTGGTTGTATTGGGATGAATATTATGTGGACTATGTATATCCATGTGTATTTTTATTATTGTTATAAAGTTACTTAGTTGACCTTGTTTGTGGTCATTTATACATTGGTATGGTGTATTTGGATGAAAGGATGGATGAGTGCATATATTTTTGGTTATTGGGAGTTGTATCATGGGGTTTATCATAATTTCATGGATATATAAGTTACATGATTTAGTGGGAAATTTTGATACTGATGTATTGGTGGTGGTTTCATCTTCTCCACTTGGAGATCCTAGTTCTACTGAGTTTGTGTAGACCATAGGTGATCTTCATTTAGGATATGGTTATCAAGATGCCATGGAGAGATTAATATCATAATTCACTAATAATTTTGACAGTCATGTAGATTCACACCTTGGTGATGGATGATATTCTGCAATGGTTTTGGTGTCATGGAAGATCTCTTAGATGTTGTTTACTACAGTGAGAGTTCTTTGACATTTACAATTTCATATACTTAGGAGATGGTTATCTTCATGTGATTGGAGATTTTGACATATTGGCTAGCCATTGAGGACTCTTGAGTGTTTGGTTGAGGTGTAGTTTTATGATGTCAATTTTAATATGTGATCCTTTTTGAGAGGATGCTTGGTATTATGTCTAGGTTTATTTTGGATACGAGTTGGATTTTTGGCTTTATATAGTTTCTTTTGGGAGCATGATATATTCATTGGAGTGTATGATTTCCTTTAGAGGAGATGTTAGATCATGATGTCATGGTGTGTTCTTGATTCTATAGACATGTAATTGGAGCTTTGAAAGTAGTCTATATAGCTCTCTTTGTACTAAGTACATTCGCCATGTGCTTGAAAAATTAATGAGTGTAGTGTTGCATTTGGTTCTTATCATGAATTGACCAGTTGAAGGTGCTCATGGATACTTGGGTGATGCATTTTTTGAGACACATCATTTTAACAAGAAATTTTTAAGGTCCTTCATCTAGATATGTTAGCAAATAATGTATTACATTGTTAGCGTAAGTAGTTAATTTTTTTTTTTTTTTTCCTTCAACCGTCTTCTGGCTTCTGCGCTCCCTTGTATAAATGCACTTGCATTTTGCTCAATAAATCAATTTAGTTTTATGCTCTCATATGGTATCAGAGCTCCGCTAGTCATATTGGGCGTGTGATCTACAAGGCATGAGGACAAAGCGCTGCAGGCATTGTAGCATGGCGATGAATCTGTAGTGGAGTATGCAATGAGTGAGAGAGGTAGCGACTCGTAATGGTGGATGCAAGCACACTGCCAATTGCTTTTGGCATCAATCCCATTTATGGCATAAAGATTGGCATAAGAATATATCTGTGCCTATGAGTAAGTGAAAAGGGCAGAAATGTGGTAGAAGGAGAATAGAGTGTGGTATAGATCTGGCGTCTGTGATGTTTTGATATTTGTGAAGAATGTGGGCGATTCATCTGCGTTGGAATCTGATAATGGACTCATTGTTGCCTGCGTATGGCATCCATTTGCCAGCAATGGAGTAGACTTGGCGTAGGGAACATAAGAGTTTGCAGAGCGGCGAAGCAGAGAACGAGGTTAGTACAGTATCTTTTGAGGTAGCTTGAAATAGTCTCCTTTATGTTGCAAAGGAATGTTTCTGTTGTTGAAGGGCAGTGGTAGAAGAATTTCGATGCTTTATTCGAAATTGGTGAGCACAATATTGTGCAAATCCATAGGGATTTAATTGCCATTGGTCAAACCGAGCTTTTGCTCGAAGAGCTCGCTATTAGAAAGACTTATTATGGCAAAAGTAAGGAAGTGAAATCGACTCAATCAAATTGTCGGGTATTATGTTTTGTTTTTTTTTATTATTATGGAGATCGTAGTAGATAAATTAGATAAGTATTCTAGTTTTAATTTTCATATTTGAAAAATAAAAATTCAAATGCAATTAATGAATAAGAATTTATGGAGAATAGTGAGTGGAAAAGAAAAAACACCTATTGAGGCAACTAAGTAATTGGAGTGGAATAATAGAGATGATAAAGCCAAGGCCATTATCGGTCTTGCTCTTTTTGATTCTAAATTACATCACTTCGATTTGGATAAATCATCAGCAAAAAATTGTGATAATCTCAATAAATTATTTGGAGCAAAAGCATTCAATGCAAACTTTTCTCTAAAACTCCAATTGTTTAGGTTCAAAATAGAAAATGGAATCACAATGTCAAGTCCTATAAGTAGTTTGAGGTCTCTCATTAGACAATTAGTAGAAGCTAAGACTCCAATAGATGATGAAAATGCTAAAGCTATCTTGTTAAACAATTGGCCTTCAAAATTTAGCAATGTTATTTTTACACTTAGCCAAATACCCTCTCAGAATTTAGAAGATATGATTTTAGCTCTTCTACCAAAAGAAAAGAGAACAAATGTAATAGAAGATTCAAATGATGTTTCTCAACTGGAGAAGGCATTATTTCTCAAAGCTATAATAAAAGATCAAGTACAAACAGTGAGGAAATTAAATGTTTGTGTTGTAAGAAAAAAGGTCACATAGCTTGGTCTTGTAAAATTCGAGCTAGGGATGTTCTTAAAGGAAATATCAAAGATAAAACCAAAGAAGGAAACATTTCTTGCATTGAGAATGAGGATTCATTAGATGATGATGTTATCAATTGAAGGAGAAGCTTTCAAAGGGGGCTCCTTTGACAAGAAACCCTTCAAGACACCAAGGCACCCATTCAAAGGGACACTCCAATTAAAAGACAGAGAGAAGATAAGGGTCCTTAAGAAGGATGCACATTTAAAGAACAAGTTATCACTACCCCTAGCATATAGGGGAGGAGAACCATGCAAGATACTATTGTGTTGCTACCACAGAAAGAGTATGCTTGCACATAATAGAATACAACCATGAATGACAATGAGCAAGTAAAGCTGCAACTACCACATAACAAGCATCAACATAATAGAAGGGAGGTGTAAGGACCTCATGAGAAGATTCTTAGAATGGATAGGATAGAGGTAGACTTTGCTATCACTTGTCCTACAAAGAAGAGACAGGTGCATCAACAAACAGAAGAGTGATGGCACCAAAGTCATGAAGTTGTTATATTTTTCCTTCATTGCCTTACACTCACTAGTGGAATGGCCAAGCACTAGATGATACACAAAAAAAAAATGTTTTTCTTTATCATGCTTATGAGATTTTTTATGCATAGGAGGAGGAAGAGTAATTAAAGAGCCTAAAAAAAAATATGCTCTTGCTCAAATAAAGAGTGAGGAGCAGGAATCAACCCTTTCTCTTTGGTGCTGTCATAATAGTGGTTTACAATTCCTGAGAGGAACGAATTTTAGCTAAAATCACATATTTTTAGAAAATATAATGATTTGATCGTTTAAAAGTTCCATTTTAAGGATTCCAATTGAAGAGGGTTTGATCAAATCACCTTAGATCAAACCCCCTTGGATAGAACCTTGCTAGTTTTAAACCATACCTATAAATGTGTCTCCTTTACACCTATCAAAATGCTAATAAAAAATCACTTTTGATTTAGATTTTGGGGGATCAAATGAATTCATTTAAAATTTATTTCAAATGATTATGGTATTCCTCAGAACAAGCTATCCAATGAATATAATTTTAATATGTTTTGGTTTTGTTATGTATTTGTTTTTAAGTTTTATTAAACATAGGTTTTTCATCAAAAAATTTCTTTGTTCTTCACATGTGGAAAAATAGAAGATTATCAAAAAAAATTGAAAAATATGAGTGCACCAGATATTGAAGTCCTTGATCCAATAAAAAATTAAATTTTGACATATACAAAAAAAGTTATGCGTTATACAGTCGCGGTGTGTCTGAATTGCAATTCGTTTCACTTTGAAACTTGATTGAGAAAAAATATTCAATAAAAAACTATTTAACCAACTGTAAGCACTAGATATCAGAGTTACAAATCTAAATTTGAAAGAATTAGAATTTTATCCTTCATGGAAAAAAGTTATGCATTATACAGTGTGCGTCACTTTTTAAAAATGTTGTTTTTTGAAAAAAAACTATTTTCGTAGGAGATGGAAAAGGAAGTACAATTTGATTCCAAATTTTTTGAAAAAAGTATTTTTAGAATCTACAGAAAAAATTTGATGAGACTCTAGTTTGCACCATCTTCAAATTCCTCACAGTTTAGCCGTTATAGGTGCCTGAATGTGAAGATTTAGTTAAAAATAATAATTTCAATGTCCAGTTTGGCCAAAAATTGTAAACCACTATTATGGGATCAGCCTCAAATTGTGGAGAGAAGTTTGATTGATCACAAGAAGAAGACATAAAGACACCAAATGATGGAGGAAGGGATGGAGACAAACAAGAAGGCTTGTAACCTAAACCCCTTGCAAAAGAGTGAGGTGTTGGTTCTAAAGGGACCTTAACTCCTTATTCAATGTGCCCAAGACTATTTCCTTTATATCCTTTCTTAGAAAGAATATTAAATCCAAATCCATAACATTATTGCAACTCCTTAGAAGTAGGAGGATCAACATTATGGACATTACAACTATTATTCACATTATCCCATGATACAGAAGGATAATGATCTTTGATAGTGGATCTGAACAATATTAATGGGATGTCTAAGTGGACCAGGTTAACTTAATATTCCCCAATGAAGGATGATGTAAAGTCTAAGGATCCCCAATTATCACCAAGACATTTATTTTCTTGAGAAGAGGTAGGAGTAGACTTAGGATTTCTTGCTTCAGATGGATATTCTTCAAGGACATATGTCTCAAGAGTATCCTTTATAATAGGTACTTCTGGAATAGACATCAACGTATTAGAAGATATTGAAGGGACAAAACTTTTAATAGTAGGTGTAACCAAAGCCTAATTGACAACTACCATCTCACATAAGTGTACAACATCAGGGTCAACCCTGATTATGACTACTTGATTATTATGAATGAATTTGATAGATTTATGCAAGGTAGACATGATTGCACCCACAACATGAATCCATGGTCTACCAAGAAGTAGATTATATGGTAATTTTTCTAACATAACATACACTAGGGTGGGTATGATAATGGGTCCCAACCTTAAAGGAAATATTATCATTCCTAAGGCTTGTCAACCGACATTATTGAATCCATGAATACACAAAGAATAAGCAACAAGGGAAGCTAAATCAATTTTAATTTTAGGTAATAGATCAATACTACATATGTTGAGCATTGAATTAGTGTCAATGGGAGTACGTCTAATGTTGATGTTATTAATGTTGATTATTATCATCAAAGGATCTGCTTGCTTTTTCACTTTTGGAGGTGGGAGTTCTTGTGGATACAACGTGATATTCGATGAATCTACATGAATATGATCTATCAATGCATTAACATCCATTGACCTAGAAAAAGAACTTAAGATAATACTTTTAAAGACTTCCCAAAGCATGTACCTTGATAAACTAGTGTAGAATGAATCAAGTCCCATAGTGAGATCTTGGCTTAAGTAACATGGAATTGCTCCACAAGATCATAATGAAAAGATGCCTTATTTGTGGGTTTAGGTGCTAAAGGAATACTTGGTTGATAAGGTCGTAAAGAAGTAGAAACTAGAGTAGGTTGAGAAGTAGGAACAAAAGATTTTAGATTCAATTTTTGTTGATTTCTTCTAGTATTATATGTTTTCCCTATGACATTATAAGAATAAGAGTTTGTAGCTCTTAAAAATCTTGTATACAAGTTTTTTGAGTCATTAGAATATAGAGCCCCAAGGATAGGATGAATCCTCTTAGGATAAGGGCTAGTTGGAGTCAAGTAAATGATGGGTCTCTTAGGCTTTGAAGGAGCTACGAAGATTACAATGGCATTCACCAACTTCTCAACTTGTGAAGAGGAAGTAGACATTTGTGATGAAGAAGTTTGTTCATGAGGTCTATAGATAGGAGAGGATGCCACTAAGAAGTCATCCAAGGCATCATCTAGCATATCAAAATCTTCATTAGAGAAATCATTATTATAGAAATGTTTCATGTCAAGTTCACCAATATGTATAGAAGGGGGATTTATTGTTCATGAGTCTCTTGGTTACCAAGAGATTCCCAGGGAATGAAATTCCCTAAACTACCTCAAATTATTTAATAAGGAATAGCACTCAAGTGACGAGAGTTCCAAAATTAGAATGAATAGGTTACAAAGGATTTCAAGATAGACTAATGAGTTTTTTTCCAAAGGATGGTAGTGCGGCATACAAATGGTAGTGTGGTGAGCTGTCATCCTAGAGGTATGCTAGCGTCTTGTACAAACTAAAAATCAAGAATGACAGAAAACATAAAGTGACTACTTCTACCCTAATTGCTAAGAACTCTTGGAATGTGAGAAAGTAACACATGTAATAACATAATTGAAATAAAGTAAACTAAGTAAAACGTGAATGATAAAGTGAGAGAAGGAGAGAAAGAGAATGCTTACAACAACCCAAGAAATGAAGCCTCCAGCAAATAAATTTCTTGAATACCTAAACACATAAGAGTGATGAAAATTGTTGGGGCTATTTAGGGGCTTGCCGCAGTCAAATCCTTGTTTTGTTGTTCCCACCTCCATAGGGAGCCAAATAGATAGATAGATAGAATAATAGACACTGAAATAGATAGAAAGATGGGATAGTAAAATACATAGACAAGGGATGTGAGAGATCTCATGATTCTCAAAGACACAATACAAGAGAGATATCACCTGCAAGGCTTGAGGAAGCCAAGGAGAGAGAGAGAGAGAGAGAGTTGTAAGATCCAAAAAAGTTGTAGAAAACGTTGTGAGAATGTGAGAGTGTTGTAACAAGTTGTAGAGTTGTGCAAGAAAGAGAGAAAGAGAAAGAGAAGAGAGAAATTAGATATCTCTATAAAGAATAGACCCAAAGAGAGGAATAGAATTGAAAGGATAGATTTAAAAGAGAAAAGAGGAGAGAAAAGAAGGTTCTTAAGCTATTATAAAGTGTCCCAATCCATTACCATTGACAAAATCAAGTGACAAGTTGAAAAAGGCTCAAAAATGACCATTTGGATGTCAAAATATCATGGGAAGCTAGCGTGGAGTACAAACATCCATGTGGCGTGCTAGTGTCTAGTCAAATCATGCCACAAAATGACAAGAATGAATAAAGCACAAGGTTTAATACAAAGCTAACGCATAAGGGTAGTTGTTGAAAAGGGGTCTTGAGCATCTTGAGAGGGAGAAAGGATAATGCAGGGGCTAAAAGGAGCCTACAAAAATACTAAGGGAGTGGACACTAAAGTGGATGCAAAAATGTAAGTGAAATTGCAAGTAGTGCAATTTTACCACATTATAGTAAGAAAATCTCCCAAAAGTTGAATTTTGTCCATTACAGACAGAGAACACGATATTTTAGGTGACAAAAAAGAATGTGGGGACCATTTGAATGCTCAAAATGATCTCTTTTTTATTTTTTATATAGCTCGTAGAATGGATATCCATTTGGAATTGATATCCATTACATACGGATATGAATTATGGTTTGCATGTGAAGGTTCAAAACTTGTACAAATGAAACAGATATCCGTTTATCCATTTCCTTTATTTTTTCTAAAACAAAAATTCATAGAACTATGTATTATTAATAAATGCATGATATATTATATTATGATACATTATTTATTATATATTATATAATATATTTAATACATACTCTCTCTCTATATATATATTGGTAATTGTTGTCTCAGGGGACAAGTCCCTCTATTAATTTGAAAAATCAAATACAAGCACCATACAAATTCAAAGGTACAAGTATCCATTGTCACCAACCTCTTTCATAAGCCTCACGTTGACATTACCTCAAAAATCTTCCATACTATATATTATATATATTATACATATTATATATCATATAATATATACTAGATATATTATATAGTATATATTACAATATATACTATATATACTTTATATTATAATATACATTATATATTATATAATATATACTTAATATTATATAATAAATAATATATAATAATATATATTATATATTATATATTATTATATATATAATATATAATATATAGTATATTTAATATATATACTATATATAATATAATAAATAATATACATAGTATATACTATATAATATATATTTTATACTATAAAGTATATAAATTATATATACTATATTATATATAGTATACTCTCTCTCTCACTCTACATATCCCTCTCAATTATTTCTCTCTCCCTCTTAGGTCTCTCTCTCAAGTCTCTCTCTGGTCTCTCCCTCCCTCTCCCTTGGGAACTCTACCTAGATAACTCTCTCTCCCTCCCACCCTAACTAGATAACTCTCTCTCTCAGTTCTCTCTCACTCCCTCTCTCTCCCTCCAAATATCCCTCCCACCCCCTCTCCCTCTCTCAGGTCTCTCCCTCCCACCCTAACTAGATATCTCTCCCTCTCCATCTCAATTCTCTCTCTCTCTCTCTCAAGTCTTTCTCTCACTCTACCTCTCCATCTTACTTGTCTCTCTCTCTCTCTCATGTCTCTCCCTCCCACCCTAACTAGATAACTAACCCTCACTCTCTCAAGTCTCTCCCTCCCTCTATCCCTCTCACCCTCTCTCTTGGGTCTCTCACACCCTCTATCCCTGCCACCCACTCTCTCTACCTCTTAGGTCTCCCACTCTTTGGTTTCTCTCTCCCACCCTACCTAGATAACTCTCTCTATATTTTTCCCACTCCCTCTCTCTCCCTCCCTCCCTCTATCCCTCCCATCTCTCTCTCTCTCTCTTAGGTCTCTCCCTTGGGAACCCTACCTAGATAACTCTTTGTCTCTATCAAATTTCTCTCACACCAAACCCCTCTCTCCCACTCCCTCTCTCTCTCTCCATCTTAGGTCTTTTTCTCTAGCTCTCTCTCCCTCATAGGTCTCTCTCCATATCTCTCTCTCTTAGGTCTCCACATCCCTTTATCCCTCCCACCAAGTAACTATACCATTCTCTCTCTCTCACTCCAAACCCCTCTGCCACTACCTCTCTCTCTTAGGATGCTCCCTACAACCCCATATATCTCTCAGGTCTCTCCCTCTCTCACGGGTATCTCCCTCCCACCCCTCTCTCTCATGTTTCCCCCTCCATCTATAACTACTACCATCTCTCTCTCTCTCTTTGGTCTCTCACTCCCCCTACCCCTCCCATCATACCTATATAATTCTCTCCCAAGTTTATCCCTCCCTCTATCCCTCCCAAACGCCTCTCTCTCCCACCCTAGCCTAGATAACTTTATCTCCCTCTCCTAGGCATCTTCTTCCCACCCTACCTAGATAACTCTCTCTCACTCCCTCTCTCTCTCTCTCCTTGGCCTCCCTCCCTCCCTATATCTCTTTCTCTTAGGTCTCTCCCTTTGTCTATCCCTCCCTCCCTTCCTAGATAGCTATCTCTCTCACACTCCCTCCTTGTCTCTCTCATGCCTCTCCCTCCCACCCTACCTAGATCTAACTCTCTCTCTCTTTCTCTCTCCATCTCAAGTTTCCCCCTCCCTCTATCCTATCTCTCTTAGGATTCTCCCTCTATTCCTCCAACCCCCCACAATCTCTCTCTTAGGTCTCTCCCTCCCTCTATCCCTCCCACCCTACCTACACAACCCTCCCTCGCTCCAACCCCCTCTCTCCCACTCCCCCTCTCTCTCTCTCCCTCTCTCCCACTCCCTCTCTCTCTCTCCCTCTCATGTCTCTCTCACTCTCCATCTGCCTCTTAGGTCTTTCTTTCTCTATTTCTCCCTCTCAGGTCTCCTAGTAGAGAGTGATACCTTAGAGAGAGGGGGGTTGGAGAGAGAGAATTGTGTAGGTAGGATGAGAGGGATAGAGGGAGGGAGAGAGAGAGAGACCTGAGAGTGAGATGTAGTGAGAGATAGATAGAGAGAGAGAAGTGAGATAGAGAAGAGAGAGAGGTGATAGAGAGATGTGATAGAAAGTAGAGAGAGACTATAGAGAGACAAAGAGAGAGAGAGACCTAAGAGAGAGGGAGGCTTGAGATGGAGAGAGAGAGAGACTTGAGAGGGAGAGAGAGAGAGAGAGAAAGACTTGACAAGGAGATGGAGAGAGAGAGAGTTGAGAGGGAGAGAGACAAAGACATAAGAGAGAGGGAGAGGGAGAGCTAAGGGGGAGAGAGAGAGAGAGAGAGAAATAATTGAGAGGAAGATGGAGAGTGAGAGAGACTTGAGAGAGAGAGAGATACTTGAGATGGAGAGAGAGGGAGTGGGATATAAAGGGAGAAAGAGGGAGAAAGAGGAAGTGTGAGAGACCTGAGAGAGGAAGTGTGAGAGACCTAACAGAGAAAGTGGTGCAGGGGCACCTAGTCCACATTTTGTACATTGGGTCCAATGTTAGGTTTTTTGGTGTTTTGAGTCATATTTTATGTAATAAGGTCTATTTAGACCATATTTAATGTTTTGAGTCTCATGGGGTCAGTTTTAGATAAAGTTGTCAAGTTTTTGTAAATGCTGCAAAACTTGCAATGCAACTATGCAATTTTGGCTTGTAGTGGAAGTTGAATGGTCAAAAATTAAAAAGGTAGTTGTGAACCATTGGTTTTTGATTGTTGATGTTTAAATATGCCTTGTAGAACTCAAGAAAAAAATTTGGAGGTAGTTTTGTGATCAAGCAATAAAGTAATTCACCATTTTTTGTAATTTCTTGAGTAATTGTGTTGCTACATAACTTTGTACGGCTCCGTACTATGTGTTCATGATTTGAAGTGCATTGGAATCGATGGAGGGGTGAACTAAATATGTTTTGGTTTTTATTTGATCTCATTTCATAAATTCTCAAGAGAGTTAGAGCCAATTTGGTGAAATCAGCCAAAAAACCCTAGGTTAAGAGGGTTTGGTTGAAAAAATGGAATATTGAACGATTCCACTAGTGGAAACCTATGAAAATTAGTGGAATGGGAGGATTTAATTTTTTTTTCATGTTTTTTAGGTTTTTAGGTGCCGGGGATGGAGGTATGGCAGTGTTTGATCGAGCCCTAGCCTAATATCTCAATGTATTAGGCTTGGAAATGTAGGTTAGAAGTAGAGTTTTGATGATAGATGAATTTTTTAATGTTCTTGATGATAAAATTTGGTGATTTAGACCCCATATGACCCGATTAAAGTCCTAGAATAGAATTTTGTGATTTGGAGAGATTTTACCTTGAAGTTGCTTTGTAAAACAGACCTAATTGGACTTAAGGGCATCGTAGTAGTCAAAATAAGAAGGTGGTGTTACAAAAGAATCACATATAAAAATCTGATATGTTCCTAAGTGGCATAAAGGGTATCCAAAATTATATGCTTGGGTTTGAGGTTTTCTCTAAAGGATATGATGAAAATACATTGTTTGGAGTGCTACAAGCAAGATTGAAGAAATTGTGAACAAAACACCAAGTTTGGGTTTCAAAGTTGAAAAGTTTGTTGAATTGTGATTGGATTGAGAACTTCCACCTTTCTCTGCATCAAATTGGTATTAGAGCATAGGTTTTGGTCATTTTAGGAAAAATTGCAATTTGAAGGGAACAAGATGCCTCCAAAGGGAAGTGCAGTCATTGCTAGGGAAATAAGATTGATGAAGGAATCTCAGGAAGCTCTTTTAGCCATACTTGCAACACTTGAAACAAACTAAAGAAGAGGTAAGGCCACTACAGGTGAGAGTGACCAAGAGTAAGAGGAAGAGGGTGAGAATGAAAACCCTCAAGGAGGATCCCATGAGCAAGACTTGGATCCTAAAGAGATGAGGATGGTTAAGATGATGAAGGCTATCAAGGGAGATACTCCTGAAGTGAAAATGGAATTTCCCATGTATGGTGGGAAGATGGATAGTGAAGAAGTGTTATATTGGGTTGATATACTAGATAATTATTTTGAATACAATGAGGTGGCAGATGAACAAAAGGTAAAATTTGTTAAAACCATGTTTGAAAGGTCCTGCCCTAACTTGGTGGAATTATGTGCAAGAAGAGAGAGTGAAGAAGGGAAAAGAAAAACCAATTCATGAGATAGGATTCTTTCTAAATTTAAGGGACAATTTCTACTCAGTGACTATGTAATTTAGACCTTTAGAAAGCTTCAAAATCTCAAACAAAAATAGATGGATGTCATAGCTTATATAGAGGAGTTTCATAAGTTGAGCATTAGAGAAAGTCATGTTGAGAATGAAGTTGAGAAGATAGCAAGGTATATAAATGGGTTAATGTTCAATATCCAAGATGAATTGAGTCTTGCCACTCGTAGAACAGTGGAAGAGTGCTTTCAATTGGCTGTTAGGGTAGAAGAGAAGTTGAAAAAAGGAAAAACAAAGTAGAGGCAAAGGAACATTTGGAGGAAGATGACAATCAAAAAAAGCACAAGGTGAGACAAGTGGTAATCAAGAGCAAGGCTCAAAATCAAAAGGTGGTTTCAGAGGCAGATTTGGAGGACAAGTTAGAGGGTCAAATACCTTCTCTGGAAGATGCTATCAGTGCAATCAATTCAACCATCAAGCATGGAACTACCTGAACAAGCAACCTTCCACATCACATGGTGGTGAAAGGAGAACATAGTTGGTGCAAGAGGAAGATTGTGAGAGTGTCAACTCTCCTTCTTAACATGCTACTCTAGAAGTTGGAGAAAATTTGATGATGAGAAGAACATTGCTCAAAATTCTTGTGGTGAAAGAGCCTCCACAAAGAAAATCATTGTTTAGAACCTCTTGAAAATCTCAAGGTAAGGTGTGTAAGGTTGTTTTTGATTTTGGTTCCATAGACAATTTGGTTTCCTTAGAGATGGTTGAAACATTAAAAAAAGAAAAGAATCCCACACCCCACACCTTACAAGGTCTCTTGGCTGAATAAGGGTCAACAATTCCTAGTGAATGAGCAAACATGGGTTGAATTCAATATTGGGGGTCATAAAGACAAGATATTATGTGGCATCATCCCAATGGATGTTTGTCATCTACTGTTAGGAAGACCCTAACAGTAGATGAAAATGTGCTTAAGGAAGTCCAAGCCTTGTTGAACAAGTATCAAGATATTGTTTTAGATGAGCTCCCTAGTACTTTGCCACCTATAAGGGATGTGAGCCACCACATAGACTTTATACCAAGAGCAAACCTACCCAATAAGGATGTATATAAAATGAAGAGATAAGGAAACAAATACAAGAATTTCTTGATAAAGGCATCATAAGAGAAAGCTTAAGTCCATGTGTTGTCCCTATTGTGTTGGAACCTAAAAGTGGTGGAGATTGGAGAATGTGCACCAACTCAAGGGAAATTAACAAGATAACTATAAAGTATAGGTTTCCCATACCAAGAATGGAGGATTTGATGGAATGTTTAGGAGGGGCTTGTTAATTTTCAAAGATTGACCTTAAAAGTGGCTACCACCAAATCAGGACAAGAGAAGGGGACGAGTGGAAAAATGCCTTCAAAACTAATGAGGGGTTGTATTAATGGATGGTAATTCCATTTGGTCTTTGAAATGTACCAAGAACTTTTATGATACTAATGAATGAAGTGTTGAAGCCTTTCATAGGTAATTTTTTAGTTGTATACTTGGATGATATTCTTTTGTTTAGTAAGACTAAAGAGGAACACTTGCAGCATTTAGACATGTTTTTGAAGAGGCTGAATGAAGAAAAGTTGATGATCAATTTGAAAAAGTGTGAATTCATGAAGGAGGATTTGGTCTACCTTGGTTTTTTTATTTCAAAAGGCACTTTGAAGATGGACCCCAACAAGGTAGAATCAATTTTGAACTAGCCTACCCCAACTTCAGTCAGTAAGGTAAGAAGTTTCCATGGCCTAGCTAGCTTTTACAAAAAAATTATAAAGAATTTCAGTCATATTTGTTCTCTAATTATTGATACAATCAAATCGGATAAAAGGAAAAGGTTATATGGTCTAATGAGGTAGAAAAAATATTTCAAATTTTGAAACAAAATATAGCACAACAACCCATCTTAGCTTTACCATATTTTAACAAGGTGTTCACAAATGAATGTGATGCAACTGCATATGCAATTGGAGCAGTCTTGAACCAAGAGGAAAAACCTATAGCATTTTTCAGTGAGAAAATTAATGAAGAAAAGAAGAAGTATTCTTCTTATGACTTGGAATTGTATGCAATGGTCCAAGCATTGAAAAAGTGGAGACATTGTCTCCTTCCTAAAGAGTTTATTTTTTTTTACTAACAATCATGCTTTAGTTTTATTAAAAAACCAAGAAAAATTCATCCATAGACATGTGAAGTGGGTGGAGTACCTCCAAAGCTTCACCTTTACCATCAAACACAAAAAGGGAAGTCAAACAAGGTGGTGGATGCTTTGAGTAGTTCAAACAAATTTTGGTACAATAAATTCAACTCCAAAGTGTAGGTATTGATGCTTTGAAAGGTATCTATGAAGGAGATGATTTCAAAGATATCTATGCTTTTTGCATTTAGTTTAATGATAATTTTTATGAAGACAATTCTAATTTCTTTATACAAGAGGGCTTATTGTTTAAGGGTACTCAATTGTGTATTCCCAAATTTTCTATGAGGACTAATCTAATTAAAGAGAAGCATTGAGGTAGCTTAGGGGGTCACTTTGGTGTGGATAAAACTTTGGAGTAGGTAAGAAGATATTATCATTGGCCAAAGATGCAAAGTGAGATCAAAAAAATTGTTGAAAAGTGTGTAGTTTGTCAAAAATCTAAGGGTTCTATTGCCTATATTTCACCTACAGTTTAAATCAGGTAGGATAATCATGTGTTAGCTCTTCAGAGGCCAAATGGAGCATTTGGCCTAGGGCCAAAGTCGTGAATCTGATGCTAGGTCACAAGGAGCTCAGTGAAGAAGCTTGCCTTGTTCAGGTTTGGAATGAAAATCTTCTAAGGACAGAGTCACCAAGACCCCAGGAATGTCATGGCGAGTGGGTTTCACCTACAGGTCCCTATCAGCAAGACATCATGCCATCATCTCAGTGACAACAGGATTTTTAGTTCGATGGAGGTTCTTTTCTTCGGAGAAGGGTCTTGCCAAACGCATCGGGTCTCGACAACAAAGCCAAGTGGGATCTTTTTGATGTATGTGTGCAAGTTTGCCAGGAGGTCTCGCCGAAGTCACAAAGTCTCCCCAACTCAAGAGTTCTTCGGCGCAAAGAATCATTTAGAGAGAGAGCCTCGACAAACCCGTGGTGTCTCGTTGACAACAAAAAGATCACCAAGAGAAGATTCCTTTCGCCAAGAGGTCTCACCGACGAGCATGTGTCACCGAAAGCCAGCGGTCCCACCACTGAAGTCATATTAGCATAAGGTCTTGCAGAATGCATGAAGTCTCACTGACGTTTGATGTTGGTGTAGCGCCTAACGCTCGGGGTGATGTCTGGCCGATAGGCAAGGGTCTCGGTGATGAAAATCATATCAGCATGACTAATAAAGCCCGCTATAACCTCTCACCGACAATGTTTCTCTTGCCAAAGTGAAATGAATTGAGCCCTCGCCAAAGCAAGGTGCCTTCGGCACAACCTCTTGCCGAAAAGGCGATGCCCCACTGATAGAAAACCAAAGGAAGTCTCCCCGACCCAAGGAAGTTTTTCCAACTTTGGAGCATAGCAATAGGATAATGAAGCTTCAGTGAGAAGTCTCACCGACACATGAATGTCTCACCGAAGAATGAAGGGCCCGACGATGGGTTGAGGTGAACTCAGAGAATGAAAAGGAGGTTGGTAAGATGTCTCATCGATCGAGAAGGTTCTGGTCAAAGTAAAGTTGGAGCTCACTAAGAGGTTGAAGGCCTCGTCGTAGCATCTTGCCAGCCCGAACGGGTCTTGCCAATACGAAATGAACTCAGGGAGTCTCGCTAAGACGTCTAGCCGACATAAAGAAAGGAAATCTCAGCAAAGTAGAGTGAGCTCGGCGATAAAAAATGATATTAGAAAGACTCTTAGAGCTCGCTATGACTCTTGCCAATGATAGTGAGTTACGCCAATGGTTGTAGAGAAGAAAAATCACATCGAGGAGACACAATTAAGTGTCTCACCGACATGCAATTTTGGTGATGAGCTTGTGACCACCCGAGACAGCTTGCATGGCAATTTGACCAGAAGAAGAAGAAGATCAACAAGATGAAAGATAGTGTGTATCTGTTGTAAGCCCAGAAGCATTCAAGGAGCTCAATAGGAAGGTTAGAAATCAAACACGAGAAAGGGAAATGAATGCGGTAGTTGCAGAAAATCTTAAGACCACTCCTGGAGGCAACTCTTGGCACCGACACAGACAACAGGGATCCAACTGAACATAGCATTAACTACTTGAAAAGGTCTAGGGATAGATTTTTTTTTAGATCGATATTTTTGTAAGCCCTAAGGGGCCGACATACCTTTTGTATATAAGGCATTTTTTTCCCTTTTGTAAGGAGTTCGGATGTATGCTCTTCTAAAGTTTGTGACCCTTTTGCAGTCCTCTCTCAGACTAGTAGGATTCTGTAATTCAACTTGAAGCATGTTATATAAATCTTACCTTGATCACTCTTGCTATTCAAATTTCCATCTTGTTCATGCAAAGTGTTGTGCATTTCAGGTTCATGATCAAGTTATTTTTGTGAATTTCTTTCATTCCTTCATAACTTTATCTTGTGTTTCATACCTTCCCTTGCAAAAGTGTCATTATACAAATTACAAATTGTGTTCACTTAGTCACACATGGATTTTGATCTGTGAAAATATTTCTTCCCTCTTTGGAAAAAGTGTGTGAACCGAACCTGTTTGTGAAATGTTAGTGCAAGGCTTGTAGAATTTGATGTGTAATCTTATGTTCACTTTTAGTATTCAAGTGTAAATTGAGTATTTCATTGTTCCTATCATTTTGGTGCATCACCTTAGTTTAGTTTCATTTTATGTACTCCTTATCCCTTTCCCTTCAAGAATCATTAGTTTAGGTGATACCCAAAGGAAGTCGGCCTTCTCTGGAGGTTCACTCCAATCTCAGGTGACCCACAGCCTTGGAGTGATCCAATGTTTTACTTGAAAGCTCAATTTTTACAACTTTGCTTAGGGTGCATTTGTAGGTGACAATAGTTTTTGGCACGCCCGGTGGGACAGTGAGCGGCTTCTTAGTTCAGGTTTATGCATTTTATTGTTGTTGTTTGGTGTGTGCAGTAGTAGTTTCAGCCTTTTGGAGGCACTTTCTTTACATACTTGGCGACTCCAAGCCTGAAGTATCTGGTTTCAGTAGTCTAAGTGTTGGTTTCATGATAGTATGACTTACCATTCATCATTTCATGAAGGTATGGTGCCTACATCTTTTTATCAGTCATACCTTATTAAGGATACTACTAGTTTTACTCAAAATAGCTATGTAGCAACAGGTTACCAGCAAGCTCAATTAGCCTACCCACCCACCCCTGCACAAGTTCAGCAGCGGCATGCTTATGCTCACCAACAACCCCAGGAGGGTTATTTTATCTCCAATCAGCAAATTTATTCTTCAAATGAGCCTCAAAATTTAGATGAAATAAGTTTGGAGAATATGTCTTTATATTTCCAAAAGTAGTTTGAAGAAATTGAAAATAGGCAGGAGGAGCTTGCTTATCAAGCTTATATTCATTAGCAGAAAGTTGAGACACAAAGGAGATCACATTTAGCACAAGAATTTGAACAAAGTCAAGCTGACTCTCCTAAAGACCAACTTTCTCAAATGCCCCAAGCAGCTACTTCCTTTCCATATCCTTTCTTTGAAGAAGGACTTCACTACACGAGATTCAATGTTCCAGGCTTTGAACAGAATGAAACTTTTGTCGAAAGGGAAGCTGAGGAGGAGCAACTTATTGATCAAGATAAGTTAACCCTCTGGGAAAAGCCTAAGAATGTGAATCCTTTGCATTTAGCCATAAGGTGTTATCAATTGTAGCAGCAAAGGATTGAGCAGCAAGAAGACACTTGTTCCCAAGAATCCTTGACTATTCCAACCAATCAGCAAGTTCAAAAAATTAAGTCTTCTAATTCTTCAATTAAGCTCCCTAAGTTTGAAATTCCAAATTTTAGGAGTTTTCATCCTGTGCAAGAGCCTGTAGTTGAGAAAACTTAGTCCATTATCCCTCAAGAGCAGTCTTTTCAATTACAAAGTCAGCCTAGTGAGAGGATAAAGGAAGTTTTTGAAGGAGATGAAGCTCTTTTGGGGATTGATACATTTGAGCATGAAGTTCAAAATAAAAAATCAAGGTTGTTACAAGTGACTGATGAACAGGGTCAGTTAGGACAACAAAAGCAAGAAATGATAGTTGAAAATGGAGCTATGTCATATTCATCTAATGAGCTCCCTAGTTTTGTTGAATAGAGTGGTCAAACCCTGATTAATTTGTTTTCTGAACTTCCTAGTTTTGATGATGAGGTTGGGAGAAGCATGTCTAAACAATCATCAGTGATGGTGTTTCAACAGCAAAAGGATGAATATCTCAATGACAAGGTGTTCTTTCATCAAGATGAGCATGATCAACAAAAGTATGTCTTCAAAGATATGAGTAATCCTTGCAATATTAAAAGAAAGAATTATGAAGTTGATGTAGGATATCTTATGCATGAGAAAGCTAACCATGAACTTGGAGAAGACAGGTTCTCAAGTGTAATAGAGGGTTTTTGTTCAGAACTTGATGTTAAGCTACCTATTTTTAAACCTATGAAGTCTAAACAGCATATAGATGCAATAGAGCAGAATTTTTTCTTCCCTCAGGAGTGTTTTCCTAAGGAAAACAATAGCCCTCTTATCATTAAAGGTACTAGTACTGTGCAGAATGATGAAGACTTGTTTTAGGATGACTTGGAGATTTTCATTTCAAGCTTGGATCATAAATAGTCTTTTAGTGAGGCCCATCAGGTAGATATCAGTATACCAAATGAAAAAGAGTCTTTACCTCAAGCCCTTACTAATTTACTTGATGAGCTTCTTGATTTTGTGGAGGGAACTACAGGAAAATTTATGATACAATCCCTTATTCCAAACGTTGATCAACATACTGGGGAATATGATGGTGGTGTGTTGATCAATATACAAACAATCCAAGACAACCATGACTTGACAACATTTGACCAGTTTGATAGGGTGGATGAAGCGAACATTTCATTGACCTTTGAGCCAATTCATTCAAAGGAGCTTACCATTGTGCAAGACAAGGAAGAAGCAGATCTTCATAAGCGAATCAACATTAAGAGAAAGGAGTTTATCCTTTCCCAAGGATGCCCAATTAAAGATTTGATTAACAGAATGCCAGGAAAAGCAAAGTGTGCCATTGTTCCAGAAAAGGTTGATGCAATTATGACATTCGAGGAGCAGAATCTATTCACTTATCCCTTTGCAGTCACCAATTTTTACTATCAATTTCAAATAATAAGTGGATTTATCCTTGTCTTTCCAAGTGTTTTGCAATTAGTACGAGCAAGTCATCAACTTGTGAGCCATTGCATATTGAGGAGAAAGTGCAGCTACTTCAGTCATCCTGTAAATGGTTTTATTTAACCAGTTTCTTACTAGTTAGTGTAGGGTAGGTTTAGTTGTATTTTTTCAAATTCCCTAAGTGTTGTCCTAGCACAATAGTAGTTTCCTCTCTATAGTTTTTTTTGTTTTCAATAAGTTTCCAAGTGCGCCAATGAGTTACAAATGAATTATAGTCATGAGCTGACTGTTTTGATGTTTTTAGTTTTCCCAACGACTCCATGCCCAATGGATAGGCCTAGACTATTGGTCTTCATGTTTAGCAGGAAAGATCCCACAAAGGTTGCCATAATTGTTTCCTATATTTCACCTACAATTTAAAGAAGGTAGGATAATCATGTGTTAGATATTCAGAGGCCAAATGGAGCATTTGGCCTAGGGCCAAAGTCATGAATCTGATGCTAGGTCACAGGGAGCTCAGTGAAGAAGCTTGCCTTGTTCAGGTTCAGCATGAAAATCTTCTAAGGACAGAGTCGCCAAGACCCCAAGAATGTCATAGCAAGTGGGTTTCACCTACAGGTCCCTACCGGCAAGACATCGTGCCATCGTCTCGGCAACAATAGGATTTTCAGTTTAGTGGAGGTTCTTTTCTTTGGAGAAGGGTCTTGCCAAACACATCAGGTCTCGCCGACAAAGCCAATTGGGATCTTTTTAGTATATGTGTGCAGGTTTTCCAGGAGGTCTCGCCAAAGTCACAAAGTCTCCCCAACTCAGGAGTTTTTCAGCGTAACGAAGCATTTGGAGAGAGAGCCTCAGTGAACCGGTGGTGTCTCGCTGACAACAAAAAGATTGCCAAGAGAAGATTCCTTTCGCCAGGAGGTCTCACCAACAAGCATGTCTCACCAAAAGCCAACAATCCCACCAATGAAGTCATATCGGTATAAGGTCTTGCTGAATGCATGAAGTCTCATTGACATTTGACGTCGATGTAGTGCCCGATGCTCGAGGTGATGTCTAGCCAATAGGCCAAGGTCTCAGTGATGAAAAATGATAGCAGCATGACTAATAAAGCCCACTGTAACCTCTCGCCGACAATGTTTCTCTTCTCAATGTGAAACAAAGTGAGCCCTCGCCACAGCAAGGTGCCTTCGGCACAACCTCTTTCCAAAAAGGTGATGCCCCACTGACAGAAAACCAACAAAAGTCTCCCCAACCCAAGGAAGTCTCACCGACTTTGGATCATAGCGATAGGATAATGAAGCTTTGGTGAGAAGTCTCACCGACACACGAATGTCTCGCTGAAGAATGAAGGGCTGATGATGGGTTGAGGTGAACTCAAAGAATGAAAAGGAGGTTGGTAATATGTCTCACCGACCGAGTAGGTTCTGGTTGAAGTAAAGTTGGAGCTCACTAAGAGGTTGAAGGCCTCACCATAGTGTCCTGCCGACCCGAAGGGGTCTTGCCAATACGAAATGAACTTAGGGAGTCTCGCTAAGATGTATGGCCGACATACAAAAAGGAAATCTCAGCAAATTGGAGTGAGCTCGATGATGAAAAATGATATTTGCAAGACTCTTAGAGCTCACTATGACTCTTGTCAATGATAGTGAGTTACGCTGATGGCTGTAGAGAAGCATAATCACATCAGGGAGACACAATTAAGTGTCTCACCAACCTGCGATTCTAGTGATGAGCTTGTGACTACTTGAGACAGCTTGCATGGCAATTTGACTAGAAGAAGAAGATCAACAAGCTGAAAGACAACGTGTATCTGTTGTAAGCCTAGGAGCATTCAAGGAGCTTGACGGGGAGGTTAGAAAGAAAACAAAAGACTGGGAAATGAATGCGGTAGTTGCGGAAAATCTTAAGAAGACCACTCCTAGAGGAAACTCTTGGCACTGACATAGACAGTAGGGATCCAACTGAACACAACATTAACTACTTGAAAAGATCTAAGGATAGATTTTTTCTAAGACTAATATTTTTGTAAGCCCTAAGGGGCCGACATACCTTTTGTATATAAGACTTTTTTTTCCTTTTTGTAAGGAGTTAAGATGTATGCTCTTCTGAAGTCTGTGACCCTTTTGTAGTCCTCTCTTAGACTAGTAGGATTATGTAATTCAACTTGAAGCATGTTATATAAAGCTTACCTTGATCACTATTGCTATTCAGATTTCCATCTTGTTCATGCAAAGTGTTGTGCATTTCAGGTTCATGATCAAGTTATTTTTGTGAATTTATTTCATTCCTTCATAACTTTATCTTGTGTTTCATGCCTTCCTTTGCAAAAGTATCATTATACAAATTACAAATTGTGTTCATTTAGTCACACATGGATTCTGATATGTGAAAACATTTCTTTCCTCTTCGAAAAAAGTGTGTGAACCGAACCTGTTTGTGAAATGTTAGTGCAAGGCTTGTAGAGTTTGATGTGTAATCTTATGTTCACTTTCAGTATTCAAGTTTAAATTGAGTATTTCATTGTTCCTATCATTTTGGTGCATCACCTTAGTTTAGTTTCAATTTATGTACTCCTTATCCCTTTCCCTTCAAGAATCATTAGTTTAGGTGATACCCAAAGGAAGCTAGCCTTCTCCAGAGGTTCACTCCAATCTCAGGTGACCCACAGCCTTGGAGTGATCCAATGTTTCACTAGAAAGCTCAGTTTTTACAACTTTGCTTAGGGTGCATTTCTAGGTGACAACAGGTTCAAGTAAAAATGCAGTTCTTTACCAGCCTTTTCCAATTCCAAATAGGCCATGGGAATCCATTAGCATGGATTTTTTTTTGGTTTACCCAAGAATTAGAGAGGGTTTGATAGTGTATTTGTTGTTGTTGACCAGTTTATTAAAATGGCCCATTTTATACCATGTAAATGCACAAGTGATGCTTCATACATTGGAGGGTTGTTTTTCAAGGAGGTGGTTAGGATTCATGGCTTACCATTGAAAATTGTCTCAAATAGGGACAAGAAAATTTGTGGGACACTTTTGGAGAACTCTTTGGAAGAAGTTGGGAACAAACTTGACATTTAGCTCTTCCTATCATCCACAAACGGATGGGCAGACAGAAGTTTCCAATAATAGCCTTGGGAATCTTCTTAGATGTTTGACAACAGAGCATTCACAACAATGGGATCTAATTCTTCCACAAGCTGAGTTTGCATATAATGACTCTACCAATAGAAGTGTTGGAAAGAGCCCATTTGAAATTGTATATGGATTTAAGCCAAGGGGAGTGTTTGAGCTCAGAGATTTGAGTGTATGCAGAGGAGTGTTGAAGGAGAGGAATTTGTCATTTCCATGAGGGATATACATCAACAAGTGAAAGAAAAACTTCAAAACAATGAGGAAAAATATAAGCAACATGCATATTTGAAGAATAGAGATGTTCAATTCAAACTGGGGGACTTGGTATTGGCTCATTTGAGGAAAGAAAGACTACCAAAGGGGAAATATACAAAGTTGTAGATGAAGAAGATTGGGCCATGTAGGGTGGTCCACAAATTTGGAGCAAATTCCTATGAGATAGAACTCCCTCCTAGAGTGGCTATCTCTCCAATTTTCAACATTTTTGACCTTTATCCTTTTAAAGGATATGTGATTGTAGGTGAAGATGTAGGTACATTAGGAGTTTTAGAAGAATATTAGGTCAAGGACTTACCACCAAGTCAGCCATTGAAGCTTGAAATCATTTTTGGCACAAAAGAAGCAAAGAGAACCAGGCACAAAGTGTACAATGAGTACCTAGTGAAGTGGAAAGGCCTTCCAATGGAGGATTCCACCTAGATGTTAGAGGAAGACATTTAGAAGCATGGCACAATAGTTCAAGATCTGATCTCAAGTGGGGCTTGAGATTTTGTTCTCCCAAGGTGTATGTTGCAGGGGCACCTAGTCCACATTTTGTACATAGGGTCTAATGTTAGGTTTTTTGGTGTTTTGAGTCATATTTTATGTAATAAGGTCTATTTAGACCATATTTAATGTTTTGAGTCTCATGGGGTTGGTTTTAGATAAAGTTGTCAATTTTTGTAAATGTTGCAAAACTTGCAATGCAACTTTTTAATTTTGGCTTGTAGTGGAAGTTGAATGGTCACAAATTCAAAAGGTAGTTGTGAATCATTGGTTTTTGATTGTTTACGCTTAAATATTACTTATACAACTAGAGGAAAACTTTTGGAGGTAGTTTTGTGATCAAGCAATAAAGTAATTCACCATTTTCTACAATTTCTTGAGTAATTGTATTGCTACAAAACTTTATACAACTCTGTACTATGTATCCATTATTTAAAGTGCATTGGAATTGATGGAGGGGTGAACTAATTGTGTTTTAGTTTTGATTTGATCTGATTTCATAAAGTTTCAAGAGACTTAGAGCCAATTTGGTGAAATCAGCTAGAAAACCCTAGGTTAAGAGGGTTTGGTTAAAAAAATGGAATATTGAACCATTCCACTAGTGGAAACCTCTTGAAATCAGTGGAATGGGAGGAGTTAAGTTTTTTTCATGATTTTAGGTTTTTAGGTGCAGGGGATGGAGGTAGGGCAGTGTTTGATCAATCCCTAGCCTAATATCTCAATGTATTAGGCTTGGAAGTGTAGGTTAGAAGTAGGGTTTTGATGATAGATGAATTTGTTAATGTTCCTGATGATAAAATTTGGTGATTCAGACCCCATGTAACCTGGTTGAAGTCTTTGAATAGAATTTTTTTATTGGGAGAGAGTTTTCCTTGAAGTTGCTTTGTAAAACAAGCCTAATTAGGCTTAAGGGCAACATAGTAGTCAAAATAAGAAGGTGATGTTACAAAACAATCAACATATGAAAAATTGATATGTTCCTAAGTGGCATAAAGGGTATCCTAAATGATATGCAATTCTTGGGTTTGAGGCCTTCTCTAAAAGATATGATGAAAATACACTGTTTGAAGTGCTACAAGAAAGATTGAAGAAATTATGAACAAAACACCAAGTTAGGGTTTCAAAGTTGAATTTTTTTTTGTATTGTGGTTGGATTGAGAACCTCCAACCTGATCTTCATCAGAAAGAGAGACATGAGAGGGAGAGAGTGGGAGGGAGAGAGTTGAGAGAGAGAGTGCACTATATATAATATATTATATAATATATAATTTATATACAATAAAGTATAAAATATATATTATGTATTAAATATATATTATATAATATATTATGTATTAAATATATTATACAATATATAATATAATTATTATATATTAATAATACATAATATTGGTTTATGTATTATTTAGTTTTAACTTAGAAAGAAATCGATATCCATTATAAACGTATATTTGTTATTTTATGTATTATATGGGTAAGTGCACCAAATCGTGACACAAAAAAGGTGCCACTTTTCTTTTTTACCTAAAATAACCATTTGGTGAGCACCAAATTTGAATCTCTTGGAGTTATAATTCAAATTCTACATTTTGGAAGATCTTATAATTTGTTAGACTTAGTCAAATTTTAGTAATCAGGAGGTCAAATTTTAGTACGCAACAAGTTGTACCATCTTTCTCTCTCACTCTCTCCTTCCTTCTCTACTCTCTATCTCTCCTCTTCCTCTCTCTCTTTCTCCCTTCCTCTTTTCCCCCTCACACACACACACCCCTCTCCTCTCTACTCTCTATCAATCCTCTCTCTATGTCTCCTATCATCTCTACTTATCTCCCCTCTCCCTCTCTTTACCTCTCCTCAGCTCTATGTCTCACTGTGTCTCTCTCCTATCTCTTTCCTCTCTAATCTCTGTCTCTCCTCTCCTCCCTCTGCCTGCCTCTCTCGAGTCCTCCTCTCTTCCTTTTTATCTCTCCTCTCTCCTCTCCATCTCTGGTCATCTCTCTCTCTCTCTCACACACACACACACACACACCTCTATCTCCCTCCCTAAATCTCCCTACCTCCCTCCTTCCCTCTCTACCTCTCTTTATCTCTCCTTTCCCTCCCTCTCTCTACCTCACCATCCCTCCACTTCTTTCTATCTCTCTTCTCAATATCTCTCCCTTTTTTTATCCCTCCCTCCCCTTATTTCTCTCTCAATCACTCCTTTTCTCTATCTCACCATTATTTATCTCTCTCTCTCACACACCTCTATCTCCCTCCCTACCTCTCCCTCCCTCCCTTCTCTACTTTCTATCTCTCCTCTCTCTCTCTTATCTCCCCTGTTTACTTGGTTTTCTCTTCCCTCTCCCTCCATCACTATCTCTCCATCCCTATCTATGTCACCTATTTCTCCTTCCCTACCTCTTTCCCACTCTACTCTTTATCTATCCTCTCCCTCCCTCTACCTATCTCTCTTTGTCTCTCCCTACCCCCTCTTTCTTGTTGGAAAATTTTTGTCATTGATGTCAAAAGTGCAAAATGGGTAGTGTCAATCATACAAATGCAAATGAAATATTCAACATGAAGTCAAAGATGAATCTAAGAGGAATTGCATGGTTGCAAAAAGATGTATGGATAAGTGTTGGTTGATGATAATATTTCCTTAGTGTAACAAGAATTTAGTCATTCATCACTGAGATAATGCCATGTCGAAGTGAGTTAGTTCTATATCTCTTCAACACAATGACATAGAAGGTGAGTTAAGTTACATCAGAGTACCAAGTTCCTTTTGGTGGAACTTGTCTTGAAATCCCTTTGATCGCCCAATGACCATCTCATTGGCGAGACACTAGTGCATTGATAAGAGTCTAGGAGGACTCTCTTTGATAGAGAAATAAGTGAGTTAAGGTTCATTGGCATGACAAGAGCATATCGGTGGGACTCACCCTGGAGTCTCTTCAACAACCCGATAGATATCTCATCGGTGATACACTAGGTCATCGAAGGGAGTTCTATGAACGTCTCTTCGATGGAGTGATAAGGAGGAAGGAAGCACTCCATGTGGGACCCATCCATAATAACGTGGATGATAATGAAGACACATAGAATGATGGGATTAAATAAATGGTAATCCACATCCTTGTTGTGGATTATGATGCTATGATGTGGTGATGATGTGGACATCTGACAATAGCATGTGGACCCCACATTGGAATGATGCATTGTGTGTTGTTGTTTTCATCGAAGTGACATACTATCATTGGTAGGACTCTTAAGGTAGTCTCTTTGATGCAGCGATGATAACTTTCATCGAGTAGGAAAAAGTGATATCTCCAGGACTATGAAGCTAGTCCCTATGATATGGCAATGGAAGAATGTAATGTCAATGGCAAAATCAGTAAGGTAAGGATGGTGTTTATATGGAATGAAAATTGAACGTTGAAACATGGAAATCTATTATTCGATGATTTTTCATCCTTGTTGCAAAATCAGTATTCAATCAAACATTGTAATTGATAATGGAAAGTCATGGCATAACCCTAGTCAATGAACAAAAGTAAAATGACACAATGAGGGCATGATTTGATAGCATGAGAAGGCATAGGTGTTGGCATGATTACATATCTAATGGACATAACTAAAAATTAGAATCGATCAAATGTCAAAATGAATGGCACAGATTATCATAGTGAACAAGGGTTGAGATCGATCCAAGGAAGTGGATGATTGAATATAATCCAGTGCACAAATTATCAGGTGAATATCTATTTAGGATTTTGTGAGCTATTGGATGATGATGCCAAAGCTAAGGAAAAGGAAGATACACAATTTGAATTTGAATTCACTACACATAAAAATGGTAAAATGGCATGCAAACCCTAGAGATAGTATGCCAAAATGAATTGGTTCAGGTTTAAATTCCAAATTAGGGTTACAGGGTGATTGGTGTTGATTCTCGGAAAAGAAAAAATTTTCTATAAATAAAATAGTTTAGAGATATGAAATTTTTTGTCAAGTGAGTGAAGAGAATAACAGTTTGTGAGTAAAGTGAGTTATTGTATCAGTGTGTCAAAATATGAATGAGTATTTGAAGCTATTTTCAATGGTGTGAGAGTGAACAGAGAGAGAAGTGTAATGTACCGAATTGATGCATTATAAGTTTTGTAGAACTAGTTTTATGCATACTTGAAACTATAAATATTTAGAGGTTGTAGCCTCATTGTGTTGAGTTGTAGCTAGATTTAGCTGATTGTAGTCTCCTTGGAGTTGTAGCTCCTAAAATAAGGTGTTGTAGCATCCTTGAAGTTGTATCTTCTAAAACAGGGAGTTGAAGCTTCCTTAGAGCTAGAGATTTTAAAATTGTAATTGGACTTCATTGATTGTGAGGCTAGATTAGGATGGTAGATCCTAGCAGCATTTCTCACTATGGTTTTTCCCATATTGGGTTTTCTATGTATATCTAGTGTTATGTGTTGATCCCTTTGGTGCTTGTGGTTGCTATATTTGTTTATGTTTCAATCTACACATCTGAGTTTAAGTTTGAATCTAAAAAAGGTTTTAAGGTCTAAAGTTTTAATATCTACTGATTCACCCCCCCTCTCAGTAGATCATTGTTTTCTAACAATTGGTATCAAAGCCCTAGGTTCCCTAGGAGAAGCTTAATCAACTCAGGTAGATCTTGGATAAGTGAACACAATGGAAAGTTAGGAAGGTTCATGCAATCCATCAAGATTTGATGGAACAAACTATGCTAAGTGGAGTTCATTGATGAAAGGCTACTTAGGATCTATTTGACTTGATGTTTGGATTTTAGTTAAGAATGCATATATTGTCCTAGCTACTCCTCCTACTAATGCTGCAAGAAAGAAAGATTATGAGAATAATGAGAAAGCTTGGTTCACCATAATGATGAATTTGTCCAATTCAGTGCATAGCAAGGTTATGCATTGTGAAACAACTTATGATGTTTGGGAAAAATTGAATAATATCTATGAAGGAGACACCAAGGTGAAGTTGGAAAAGTTACAAGTGTTGAGAGCCAAATTTGAAAGTTTGTAGATAATTGAAGATGAGAGAATTATGGACTATCTTCTAAGAGTTGATGACATAGTGAATGATATTAGAGGATATGGAGTGGAATTTAAAGAATATGTTGTGTTAAAAGTTCTGAGGTCTATGACAACTAAATATGACTCCAAGATTTTTGCTATTGAAGAAGGAAGAGAAGTTGATAAAGATAATCTAGATGAGTTACATGGAATATTTACTTCTTATGAGATGAGAATGCCTAATGATGAATCTTCCAAGAGAGAAATTGTATTCAAGGTTTTTGAAAAAAGAAAAGGATAAAATGGAAAAGAAAGACAAAGTTACATTTATTGCTTTAGGTAATGAAGAAACTAATGAGGAAGAAGCAAACTTCATAAGAAGATTGAGGAGAGGATCCAAAAAATATAAAGGTAAGTTCTCCTTCAAGTGTTTTAATTGTGGTAGAATAGGTCATTTTGCTTCCAAGTTCCCATATGATAAAGACAATAACTCCAAGCAAGAAAGAGATAGCAAAAAGAAGAAAACATTATATCCTCAAAGGAAGAATTTTGGAAAGAAAAAGAAGAGCCTATGCATTCAAGAAGAGTGATGCATCTAATGCTAGTGATAGTTCAGATGATAAACATGATCATGCTTTAGTTATGAGACAAGATGAAAGAGGATTTTTCTTCATGGATAATGCAAATTAGGATAAAAAAAAGATAACAAGTGAAGGACACACATGAAGAAGAATAGGATGTGGTTGTTGATCTTGAGGGAGAATTAATTAGCGCTCTTGAGGATCTTGATGAGTTAAGAGAAAAATATGATGATCTTAAGAAAGAAAATAAGAAATTGAAAAAGAACACTCAAAAGGAGACTAACAAATAAACACGAGAAATTAAGGAATCCAATTAGTTGGTAGTGAATCTGAAACCTTAGATTGAAGAAGCTAAAAAAGGTGAAGAAGTATTGAAGTCCAAACTAGAATCTGAAATGGAGAGATGCTCAAAAAAGGAAGCAGAAATAGTCACCTTAAGAAAATAATTTGAGAAAGCTAAGGAGTAGGTCAATAAGGGTCTAAAATTAAAAGGTGGTACTAATATTCTTGATGAATTGTTGAGTATGCAAAAGCCAACCAACAAGGAGAAATCAGGTTTAAGACTTGAGAAAGGAACAAATTCTTTTGTTGATGGCTCTACAAAGCTCTATGAAAGACTTAGAACAGAAGAAAAATTAGTCCTCAATGGAGAAAAATCTAACAAAGGAGAAGCCTCTAAAGATGAAAAGAAGTCAACTTCAATTGAGAAATTTTTTAAAGAGAAGGAACCAATTGAAGACAAGAAAGTTAACAGGGCAATTCCTGATCAACAAAAGAAGTAGAATACTAAGAGAAAAAACAATGATGGTTTCACATCAGTACATTATCCAAGGAGACCTAGACAAAGAAGATATCCTCATCCAACCAAAGGAAACACCATGACCAAGTACTCATCATATTTTAATGGGTATTGCTATACTTGTAACAATTTTGGTCATAGCGCTAGAGATTGTAAAGTCATTCCAAGGAGAAATAAAAATTTTGTAAGTAAAAATTCATTTGGTCCTTTGGTTGATATGAATATAGTTTGTTTCAATTGTAACAATTTTGGTCATGTATCCAAAAAATAGTAGAAAAAAAATTGTAAGACCAAATACTCATTCTGAGAAGAAGAAAAACACACCTCCCAAAGCTGAAAAGGAAACTAAGGTCTTTGAGAAAAAGGAAGAAAAAGTTGAAAATAAATATAAGAAGGTAATGAAGGAGAAAGAGAAGAATTCTACTCAATCCATGATTTCCCAAACAACATTATATGCAAAGGAACAAGATCTGTGGGTAATTGATTAGGGCTACTCCAAGCATATGACACGAGATAAAAGAAAATTTATTGAAATTAAAATGAGAAAAGGAGGATCAGTGAGCTTAGGTGACAATATTGTTGCCAAGATTTGTGGTAAAGTAATTTTGAGCATAGATTTGAATTAAGAACAAAACTAAATATGTGCTCTATGTTGAAGGTCTGAAACATAATCTTCTTAGTGCCAACCAGATGTGTGATAATGGCTACAAATTTTTTTTTAATTTTGAAGGTTGTAAGGTAAGAAATAATAGTAAAACAATTGCTCAAGGTGTGAGGACCAATAGTAATCTATACAATCTCAGTGATGTACAAGGCCAAACATGTCTAATTAGCCAAGCATATGAGAGTTGGTTGTGGCATAGAAGAATGGGACATGTAAATTTTGACAATTTGGTAAAGATAAGTTCAAAAGGTTTGGTAAGGAATATGCCTAAGATTGCAAAGCCTGAAAATACCATCTATCAAGGATGCCAACATGGAAAGAAAACAAAGTTTAAGTTTCCTACAAAGTAATATTCAACTACAAAACCCTTGGAGATAATTCATACTGATTTTTGTCATCCTACAAGGACAAAAGGGCCACTTGGTGAGAGATAATTCAAGGAGTATTGTGAAGATCATGGAATCAAGCGACAGTATTCTACCCCAAGAACTCCACAACAAAATGGAGTGGTGGGATGAAGGAACAAAATTGTGAAAGATATGGCTAGAGCAATTTTGAATGAGGCCAACGTAGTAGATACTTTTTGGAAGGAATTTGTACATATAGTAGTACATATTTAGAATAGGGTTCTTATAAGAACGAATAGTGGCAAAACCCCATATGAATTATGGTTTGGAAGGCATACATTTGTCAAGCATTTTAAGGTGTTTGGTAGCAAATCCTATATTAAGTGTGAAGATGATAACTTGAGAAGCTTTGATTCAAAATGTGATGAAGGGATATTCTTAGGATATTCCAATCAAAGCAAAGCCTACAAGTGTTATAATAAGAGACTGCACAAGATTGTGGAGAGTATAAATGTCAAGGTGGATGAAAATGCAAATCAAGATAAGTCTAGTAGAAACAATCTTGAAATTGAATTAGAAGAGGATGACATATGTGCAACAGTTGAAGAAGAAGAAGAAGAAGAAAAGATTGAAGAAGTGGTTGAATGATCCCCTACAAAATATGTGGAAAAAGATCATCCTATAGATCAAATAATTGGTGATAAGAATGAAGGTGTGTAAACTAGAAGAATACTTGCTAAGGAAAAGGAACAAGTGAACTTTGCACTCTTATCTCAGATCAAACAAAATTTTTTTGATGAAGCTAGTAAGGTTGATAGCTGGATACAAGCAATGGAAGAGGAACTCAATCAGATTGAAAAGAATAAAACATGGGAATTTTTTCCTAGAGCATCAAGCAAGAATGTAATTGGCACCCAATGGGTATTCAAGAATAAGCTAAATGAAGATGGAGTTGTGGTTAGAAACAAAGCCAGGTTAGTGTGCAAAGGATATGCACAAGTTGAAGGAATTGATTTTGAAGAAATTTTTTCCCTTATTGCAAGGTTAGAAGCAATAATATTTTTCCTTGCATTCTCAATCTACAAAGGATTTAAGGTAAATCAAATGGATGTCAAATCTACATTATTGAATGGAAACCTAGAAGAGGAAGTATACATTGAACAACCAGAAGGTTTTCAACTATCAGAAGATGATGGTTACCTCTACAGATTGAGAAAAGTGTTGTATGGTCTAAAGCAAGCCCCAAAGGCATGGTATTCAAGGTTGGATCAATATATACAACAACAAGGATTTAAGAAAGGTTATGTTGATAGAAATCTATATCTCAAATATGAAGGTAAGCATATGATCAGTGTTTTAGTATATGTAGATGATATTATATTTGGTGGTAGCAGTGATAAAATGTGCAAAATATTTGCTACAAACATGCAAGATGAGTTTTAAATGTCCATGCTAGGAGAACTCAATTTTTTCCTTGGTTTGAAAATTACAAAAACTGATAAAGGTATATTCATATCTCAAACCAAGTATGCAAAATAAATTATTAATAAGTTTGGCATGGAGGAATGTAGACCAGTCAGTACTCCTATGATTACTAGCTACAAGTTGAGAAAATCAGATGATTCACCTTATGCAAATCAGACTGTGTATAGATCAATGATTGGAAGTCTACTATATTTAACTACATATAGACCATATATAATGCAAGTAGTTTGTATAGTAGCAAGGTTTCAGGCTTCCCCTAAGGAATCTCATGTAAATGCAATGAAAAGGATTCTTAAATACATCAAAAGCATTGTTGATTATGGGTTGTAGTACCCTAAGTGCAAATATTTCTCACTAATAATGTATACAAATGTAGATTGGGCAAGAAGTGTGGATGAAAGGAAGAGTACTAGTGGTGGAGAATTCTTCTTGGGAAACAAATTATTTTCCTAGATGAGAAAAAAATAAGATTTCATCACTCTTTCTACTGCAAAGGTTGAATATGTTGTAGTAGTTGCATGTTATACTCAGGTCTTATGGATGAAGTAGACATTAAAAGATATCAAAGTGGAATAAAAAGAGCCTATTGCTATTCTTTGTGACAATTCAAGTGCCATAAACATCTCAAAGAATCTGTTGTTGCATTCTAGAACAAAGCATATATCAATTAAGTATCACTTCATCAAAAAGAAGCTTGCAAATAAGGAAGTCAACATGGAGTATGTTCCTACCAAGGAACAAGTGGCTGGCATTTTTACAAAGCCTCTTCCTATAGAGAAATTTGAATACCTGAGGCAGAAGCTAGGAGTAGTTTCTCCCATGTCATATCACTAAGCCTTAGTGATTAGGCATAAATCTAGGGGGAGTTTCAATGATCATGTGTTTAACCCTAGTTAAGAATAGTGTGATCAAGTCATGTGAAATCTTGTTTTACAATTTCTAAAGACTTGATGGTTGCAGAGTTTGTCAAAATTGCAGCATATCCTCAGGGAGAGTGTATCCTTTGCCATTGATGTCAAAGGGGGAGAAATGTAATACAAAATAGAAGCATATTGAGATGAGAAGAGATCTATGTCATAAGGGGAGTTGCTGAGTTGTGTTACAGTGTGAGTAATGAAATTGGTGCAGAGCTTTAGTGGTACCTAGATGAGTAGTCAGATTTTTTCCATCAATGCCAAAGGGGGAGATTATTGGAAAAATGTTGTCATTGATGTCAAAAGTGCAAAATGGGAAATTTCAATCATGAAAATGCAAATGAAATATTGAGCGTGAAGTCATAGGTGAATCTGAGAGGAATTACATGGTTGCAAAAAGATGTCTAGATAAGTGTTGGTTGATGATAATATTTCCTAAGTAGTGTAACAAGCATTTAGCCATTCATTGGTGAGATAATGTCAGGACGAAGTAACAACCCAATAGCTATCTCATCGGCAAGACACTGGGTTATCGAAGGGATTTTTATGAACGTCTCTTCAATGGAGTGATAAGGAGGAAGGAAGAACTCCATGTGGGACCCAAACATAATGAGGTGGATGCCAGTAATGACGATACAGACATGTGGCATGATGGGATTGAACAAACGGTAATCCACATCCTTGTTGTGGATTATAATGATATGACATGGAGATGATGTGGACATGTGATGACAATGTGTGGACACCACCTTGGAACGATGTATTGCATGTTGTTGTTTTCATAAAAGTGACATACTATCATCGGTAGGACTCTTAAGGTAGTATCTTTGATTTAGCAATGATAACTTTCATCAAGTAGAAAATATAAGGAAAGTAGAGGTGCAGAAGCAACTTTCCTAATGTCAAAACCATAGGGAAGAATGTAGACAGTACTTTTAATTTTCTAATTATAGTCCAATTAAGACACACATGAAAGATTAACAAAAACATAACAAATACACAAAGATAATGAACAACAGATTTACGTGGGAAAACCCTTTTGGGAAAAAACCCACCACACCAACCTGAATCTCTTTGTATTACGGTAACAAACAATTACATACAATGCAAAGATACAACTCTCTGGTGTTCATTCATAGTAGCTTCATTCATTGTTCATTCAGTTACAAAAATTCTCTCAAGAATCCAATTACAATCTCATAGTCATTTCCAAATCAAAATCAATCCTTTAAATCTTATCACATATTGATTTTACCTTCTGTTCATCCTTATCCACCATTTCCCCATCATAGAAAGTTTCCTCTCGAACGTTGATTTTTCCCTACATGCATTTCAGCTCTAGTGTCGCAACTTTTGCAAAAATCTAACATCCATCCATTTGAAAATCACTTCCTTTGATTGGTCCACGAGGCTCCACATAGGATGGTCCATCTGGTCAAAGGCGTTCAACTTTGTTGGCATATCAGTGAAACACTAATAGTGTCTCTCTGATGCCAGAAAGTCTTCATATCGATATTAGCATAAGTCCCAACAGTCGGCAAGATGATGTAATGAATGCCATGAGTCATACCGAATCCATCGACATCCATTTTGTTTCTATCGGCAAGATATTCCTCCATCAGAAAGATGTTTTACCGATGCTCACAAGTCATATCGATTTCCACTTTTCCATCAACAAGACTTTACCATTCGCTAAGAGTTCTCATCGAGTCTCCTCAAGTTTCATCGAAGCCCTTGATAGTCAGTGAGAAATTCATCTTTCACCAAGACTTCACACCGAGCACAACCAAGTCTTACCAAGTCGGCAAGACTTATGTCTTTCGCCGAGACCTTACATCGAGCATAGATGAGCTACTCTGATGACTTCAGTTGTATCCCCATCGGCATGACCTTTGTCATTTTCCAAGACTTCTCTCTAAAGACTTTTTGTCACTGCGAAGGCACCAAGTGAATACTCCTGTCGGTGAGACCAAACACCCATCGCTGAGAGATCTCCCCAAGATACTTGTGTTACCTTGATAGCCATATGCTATCAGTGAGACATTCTCCAGTCACTAGGACTTCTCCCCGAAACCCTTGAGCTACTTCGACATCTGCTTTGACACCTGATAGCAACCTTTGTCGGCAAGATATTTCATACTCGCTGGGACATCTCCCCGAGACCCTTGTGTTTCCCCAATGCCCAATAAGAGCATACTATCAGCCAGAGATCTCAACTCAACAAAAGGTCACAGCGAATACATCTAGGTAACAGCGATAGACTTCATTTTGCAAGACATCAACTCTGTCTTGGTGACATGAACATTTCAAAGGATTCAGAACAACTTAGTCAGCCAGACATTAATAATGTCACAGTGACTTTTCCTTGCAGGAGTTACATGTTAGTAAGAATTGAGGCACATATTCCAATAGAAAAAGTGATATTGCTAAGACTATGAAGCTAGTCACTACAATACGATGATGGAAGAATATAATGCTAACAGTGGGCTTGGTAAGGTAAGGATAACATGTATTTGAAAGGCGAAAGGAATGTTGACACATGACAATCTATTATTTTATGATTTTGCATCCTTGTTGCAAA
>VDFB02321481.1:0-26846 GCA_007258455.2 Sequoia sempervirens | reverse complement strand
GAGAGAGAGAGAGAGAGAGGTGGGGGGAGGGAGATAGAGATATAGATAGACAAAGAGAGAGAGGGAGGGAGAGCTAGGGAGAGAGAGAGTTGAGATAAAGAGGGAGGGAGAAGTGAGAGAGAGAGTAGAGAGAATGAGGAAGGTGGAGAGAATGAGAGAGGGAAGGAGGGTGGGAGAGAGAGAAAGAGGTATAGAGGGATAGGTAGGTGGAGAGAAGTAGAGAGTGAAGGATAGATGGAGGGAGAGATAGGGATGGAGAGAGGGTGAGAGAGAGACTGATGTAGAGGAAGAAAACTCAAACAACTCATTTGACCTCAAAACCCTCATTTTCCTAGGGTGGAAGTCTATCCTTTTGGGCTTAATAGGAACACTTCATCAATCTTGATTCAATCCATTAAAGAGTAGGCTGTTCAAGCCTTTAATAAAAAATTTAAATGTCTACTCAATTGATTATTTTGTTGATCACACCAAAACAAAGCATTATAACATTAAAAACCTCAACTCACAAGGGTTTATGACTATCCTCCTACAATAAGTAACAATCAAACTTGCATAACTCACACATGAAAATGAATTTAGTAAATTCCTTTAATGGGTTTCTAAGGAAAGTAAATAAAGAGGTTTTGACCATTTTTCTCTACTTTGGATGGAATAAAAATATATTGATTTATTTAGTCTATAGCCATAGAGTTGCTCTCACCAAAAATGGTATAACTTATTCAAAACTTAATAAAAAATTTCAAACCAAAAGCATATAAAACTAGAATTATGCCTTAAACTTTTAGAATTGGTTCTAGGCCCATAATGTACCATACATGGCCATAATAGTACATTTTTAGACTATAAATTCTAGAAAATATTGTTAGAATGGGGAAGCCTCACCAAAATGGTCATACCTTAAACAAAACTTAATGAAATGCAATGCCACAAAAACAAAAAGAAAGAGGATTCAAATGCCCACATAGTACTATTTTTAGATCATTAAATGGGTCATACAAGCCATACAGGAAAGACGAATAGAATGGAACATTGAGAAAACTTAGAAAATACTTGCTTTCATTAACTCAAAACTACAATATCAGTTCTCCAATCCACCATTCAACCTTTTTTAGAGTTTATTAATTCATTTAGAACCAATTATAACTACATGTAATGTTTATTTCTTTGCATGTAACAATTTCTTTCCTTTTTGACAACTTGTCAAAGTTGCATGACAACTTTTAGCAACATTTGGCAATTTTTACATTTTTTTACCCAAAACCCAATTAATCACTCCAAAATGAATCTATATGATTCCAAATGGTCATAAATGACCTTATTAGACACTAAAACACACAAAAAACCTAAAAATAAAAAATATCAAAAAGTGTGCTTATGAGGCTCCTGATGCCCCTACATCATACTCCCAAGGAAAGAAAAATCTCAGTTCCATCAAAGATGTGATCTACAAATTTGTCAATGTCTTCCTTCCTAGACTTCTTCAACCTACAAATATAATATGTGGAATCTTGATTTGCATGCAAAAATTCAAAGGCATGTTTCATTTTTACCTTAGTTCTTCCACTTCTCTACCACTTCTCATTCAATTGGGAATTCATTTCCAAAAGCTAATGCTCCTTACAACCTGATGTATGTTTTGCATTCCCAACTTTCCCTAGATCTTTCTTCTTCTTCTTGTTCTATCTCTTACTTATCATCTTCTCAGCTTCAAGGTTCCAAAACTCTAGTTCTTGTTCATATGTTGCATTACCATTGTCCATTTCTTCATCTTCATCATTTGAATACAATTTGTCAGTGTTCATCATCCATAAAATTAGAAAATGAAACTAGTACCTCTATTATTTTTGCAACATCTTCTTCACCATATTGTGCTACATTTGCATAACAATCTTCATACACTGCATTAACTTCTCCTTCTTTATACTCTTTTCCATCTTCATCTTCATATGTTGCACCTGTAAACACATACTAACAAATATTGTTAGAAACAAATTTTTGAGTCTCAATGGACTCATTTTATTCATATTTTTCCTCTTCCTTGGATGGATTTCACTTTCCATCATCTTGATTAATTTTTTTATCTTTCTTCTCAATTGATGCCTATTTTTTCTTTCTGCAATTTCCTTTATCGACCACTTGAAAATTTTGTGAATGGTGATATTCCAACTCCACACACTTGTTACTATACTCTGTATTCTTTCTTCAAATATTTTTTTGCATTTGTTACAAATCTTGTCACAACCCTATTATCTCTTGTTGAATACTTACTTGTTTTTCCTTCTCATCTTTCTTCTTCATCTCACTCCTTTCTCTTCTCATCTCTTGTTGCTTGCTTGACAAATTCTTACTCTTCAAGTCTTCATGGATTATTCTCCTCAACACTTCCATTATTTTGGTATCCCAATACCTTCACACACACAACTATCCTCTACCCAACAAGATTCTAGAAGTTGCACTCTCCAAGACCTCTTCTACCCACTTCCTCTCAGTGGAAGAAAATTGTACACCTTCTACCTAGTTTCATCACTATTGGAGGATATAATTCATCAACTCTCTTTCATACTTGCAAAAAACTTGCTCTCACAACTCTCTTGCCTTGGTGTATACCTTGGACTCTAAGGGTCTTCTAGTTCTAATAAAAAGATGATGCAGATGAAGAAAACTCAAACAACTCATTAGACCTCTAAACCCTCATTTTCCTAGGGTGGAAGCCTATCCTTTTGGGCTTAATAGGAACACTTCATCAATCTTGATTGAATCCATTCAAGATCAGGCTTTTCAATCCTTTAATAAAAAAATTGGAGTTCTACTCAATTTATTCTTCTATTGATCACACCAAAACAAAGCATTATAACATTAAAACTCTCAACTCACAGGGGTTTATGATTGTCCTCCTACAATAAGTAACAATCAAACTTGCATAGCTCACACATGTGAATGAATTAAATAAATTAATTTAATTTTTTTTAGGGAATGTAAATACAAAGGATTTCACCATTTTTTGTCCATTTTGGATGGTGGAATAAAAAGATATTGATTTATTTAGTCTGTTGGAAACCCTAGGCCAGCCACATATTTGCTCTCACCAAAAATGGCATAACTCATTCAAAAATTAATAAAATTTTCTCAAACCAAAAACATATGAAACTAGACTCGTTCCTTCAAATTTTAGAATTGGTTCCAGGCCTTTAATGTACCATATATGGTCGTACTATCACATTTTCAGACTACCAGTTCTGGAAAATATTGTTAGAATAGGGCAACCTTCACCAAAATGGTCATATCTTACACAAAACTCAATGAAATTCAATGCCACAAAAACCAAAAGAAAGAGGATTCACATGAACATGTAGTAAACAAAGTTTTAGATCACCAAATGGGTCGTATAGGCTGTACAAGAAAGAAGAAAAAATTGGAACATTGAGAAACCTTGGAAAAAACTTGCTTTCATTAACTCAAAACTACAATATCAGTTCTCCAATCCACCATTCAAATTTTTATAGTGTATTAATTAATTTACAACCAATTCTAACTACTTAAAATGTTTCTTTCATTTTTGACAACTTGTCAAAGTTGCATGACAACTTTTAGCAACATTTAGCAACTTTTACATTTTTTACCCAAAACCCAATTAATCATTCCAAAATGAATCCATATGATTCCTAACGGTCATAAATGACCTTATTGGACACCAAAACACACAAAAAACTTAAAACTCAAAAATACCAAAAAGTGTGCTTATATGGCTCCTGATGCCCGAGAGAGATAGGTAGAGAGAAGGAGGGGGAGATAGAGAGAAGTAGAGAGGGAAGGAGAGATGGAGGGAGAGCTAGAGATAGAGGGAGAGATAGGTATGGATAGAGAAGTGAGAGAAATAGAGAGAGAGGTAGGTAGAGAGAGGGATGGGGAGATATAGAGAAGTATAGAAGGAAGGAGAGAGGGAAGGAGAGGGAGGGAGGGAGGCAGAGTGAGGTGTGATAGAGAGATAGAGGAGGGAGGGAGGGATATGTAGGGATATAGAGGTGAGATAGAGAGAAAGAGAGTAAAGAGGGAATGAGATAGGGAATGAGAGGTAGAGAAGGAGGGGGATAGAGGTGAGATAAATAGAGAGGAGGGAGGGAGAGAGAGGTTAGATAGAGAAGTGATAGAGAGAAAATTAGAGAGGTAAGTAGGAAGGTAGAGAGATTGAGATAGGGGAGGGAGGGAGGGAGAGAGAAAGAGGTATATAGGAATAGGTTAGATAGAGAGTATAGAGGGAAGGTTGGTGGGAGAGAGAGAGGGGGGAGAGATAGGAGAGATAGAAAGAGGGGGGAAGGAGAGAGATAGAGAGATAGATAAATAGAGAGAGGGAGGGAGGGTGGGAAAAGTAGGGAGAGAGAGAGTTGATATGGAGAGAGCAGAGAGTGAAGGGGAGAGATATTGAGAGAGAGAGGTGATAGAGAGATTTGATAGAGAAGTAGAGAGGGAAGAAGGTTGAGAGATTGAGAGAGGGAAGGAGGGAGGGAGGGAGAGATAAAGAGGTATAGAGGGATAGTTAGGTAGAGAGAAGTAGAGAGGGAAGGAGAGATGGATGGAGATATAGGGATGGAAAAGAGGTGAGAGAGAAATAGAGAGAGAGGTAGGTAGAGAGAGGAAGGGGGAGATAGAGAAAGTATAGAGGGAAGAATACATAGAGGGATAGGTAGAGATAGAGGTAGAGATAGAGGGAGAGATAGGGATGGAGAGAGAGAGGTAGGTAGATAGAGGGAGGGGGAGATAGAGAGAAGTAGAGAGGGAAGGAGAGGTAGGGAGGGAGGGGGAGGGAGGGATATGTAGGGAGAGAGAGGTGAGATAGAGAGAAAGAGATTAGAGAGGTAAGGAGAGATATGGAGGGAGGGAGAGAGAGGAGGGATGGAGGGATAGGTATTAAGAGGGAGGTGAAATAGAGAATTGATATAGAGAGAATTAGAGATGTAAGGAGGAAGGTATAGAGATTGAGAATGGGAAGGAGGGAGGGAGGGATGGAGAGAGATAGAGGTATATATAAATAGGATAGACAGAGAGATTTAGAGAGAGAGGTTTGGTGGAAGAGAGAGAGAGAGAGAGAGAGAGAGAGAGAGAGAGAGAGAGAGAGAGAGAGGGTGGAGAGATTGAGAGAGTGACGAAGGGAGTGAGGGAGAGAGAAATAAGTATATAGGGATATGTAGGTAGAGAGAAGTAGAGAGGGAAGGATAGATGGAAGGAGAGGTATGGATGGAAATGAGAGGTGAGAGAAAAATAGAGAGAGAGAGAGGTAGGTAGAGAGAAGGAGGGGGAGATAGAGAGAAGTGAAGAGGGAAGGAGAGATGGAGGGAGAGGTAGGGATAGAGAAAGAGATAGGGGTGGTGAGAGAGAGGTGAGAGATAGAGAGAAATAGAGAGAGAGGGAGGTAGAGAGAGGGATGGGGATCTAGAGAGAAGTAGAGAGGGAGGGAGTGTGTGGAGGGAGGGAGGGATAGGTAGGGAGATAGAGAGAAAGAGAGTAGAGAGGAAAGGAGAGAGAGAGGTCAAGGAGAGAGTGAGAGAGAAAGAGGGGAGAGAGATGGGGAGGGAGAGAGATATATAGAGGATAGAGGGGGAGAGGGTAGGAGAGAGAGAGAGGTGAGATAGAGAGAGTAGAGAGGGAAGAGAGAGAGAGGGGGAGAAAGGAGAAGTGTGTGAGAGGTGGAGAGAGTAGAGAGGGAAGGTGGAAGGTGGAGAGTTGAGAGAGGGAAGAAGGAGGAGATAAAAATGGGTATAGAGGGATAGTTAGATAGAAAGTAGAGAGGAAAGTAGTTGGGAGGAAAGGAAGAGAGAAATAGAGGAGGGAGATAGAGAAAATTAGAGAGGAAGGAGGGAGGGAGAGGGAGGAGAGAGAGGGAAAGAGAGGTGATATAGAGAGAAGTAGAGGAGGGAGGGAGGAAGGGAGAGAGGGAGAGGGAGAGGGAGAGAGAGAGAATGGTGAGATAGAGAGAAGTGGAGAGGGAAGGAGAGAGTGAGAGAAAAAGGGAAGAGAGAGGGAGAGAGGGAAAGAGGGAAAGAGAAAAATGGGGTAGAGGTAGTTCTTGAGCTCAAAGGAGAGAGATTCAGATAAAGGGATGGAGATAGTGAGAGGGAGAGGTCTAGAGTATAATAGATAAACAATGAGCAAGATAGAGAAAACAAGAGAAAGATGATACAACTTGCTAATTATTGAAATTTGACCTCCTAATTACTAAAATTTGACTAAGTCTAAAAAATTATTAGATCTTCCAAAAACTAGAATATTCATTATAACTCCAAGAGATTCAAAACCACTCTCAAACATCTTGAAACTATATACATGAAATATAACTTAAAGTATAAAAAAGTAAATGTTCATATGTAAATATCAACTTATAACTAAATTCTTTTATAATGTATATAGTTTCCCTAGTAGAGGCAAAGAAAGAGAAAGAGAAAAAAAAAAGAGTTCAAAAATGCATTCCAAAAGCCATGCTTCACATTTGGTGAGTGCAAAATTTAGTGCTCGCCAAATGAGTTGCATTGGGAAATACCAACCCAAAGGGTTGGATTTTTCCTTGGGAATCCAACTCAAAGGGTTGGATGACCATTTCATGCCAAGAATGTGATTTTCTGAAAGGGTAACAAGATTTCACACATTTTTGGTCGTGCTCTCCATGAGGTTTGCACATCTTTCAATGCAACTTTATAAAAAATCATGATGTCAGGCTCTCTCTTAGCTATCTAAATATATACATTTTTATGTTTTGATTATGTTAAGATTTTCATCTATAATTCTCTTGTTAGTGCCTCCATTTTTTGTCAAAAATCAACATGTGCTAGTTTTGGTATAGGGTTTTAGTCATTCATCAAATTTTGAAAAAAAACACATTTTTATAAAATAGACTCCATTCTACACATAATAAAAAAAAAAATTGATTAGTTTTCAAAAAAAAGGGGGGAGCACACTCAAATTTTAGCTTTTCAGGATGTGTCCACTTCAAAAATTTGTAAAATATTATATATTCATCAAAAAATTAGCTGAAAGAATTGGGATAAACTACATGGTGTTAGCTAATTTCTCATAGTTCAAATTTTTGAAATTCTAAAATAAAGTTAACAAAAAATGGAGGGGCCCACAGACACTATGTTTAAAAAAAAAAAAAGTGGACCGCTTTTGGCCCCCCCTTTTCTTAAACCCTTAATCTTCATTATTTTAAAAAAAATAGTAGCTTAGAAAGTAGATTCAGAGCACTACAACTCTTGTTCTTGTTGCGTCTTCAAATTTTGAGTGTAACTATCTTCATTTTCTTGTGAACATCAAACTTTGCTAATTTTAGAAAAAAAAGTGGCATCTTAAGAGTCATTTTTTTGTCACAACTTGGTGCAATTACCCATATATTATATAATACATTATATATATATAGTATTTATATTAAACATATTATATAATACATAATAAATAATATATCATAATATAATATATCATGCATTTATTAATAATACATAGTTTTATGAATTTTTATTTTTTGAAAAAATAAAGGAATCAGATATCTATTACAAATGGATATCTGTTGTTTTGAAAAAATTAGTAGGCTCAAGATTTGCTCCAGTATTGCCTTGGGGATTTCCTTGGGGGTGTCATACTTGGAAAGTCAACTAAAAATATGTTTACAAAATTTCCTTAGTTTTCCAAAGTTCACCCTTGTGGCTAATGACTTTTTTATCTGAATTTGATGAAACAAAAAGGGTTTATTGAATAAATTATCAACTTTCCACTAATGTAAGATATGTCTTATTTTGAATTTAATAGATAATTATTATTGATTTTCTACATATGTTATGACTATAGTCCTGATTGATAGGCTGATTGAAAAGCTTCTATAATTTTCAAATTATTTCATATTTTTTGAATTTGAAAGATGTGTCACATTTTATGCTTTGTATACTATAGGACAAAAAAATGAATCTTATAAATTTTTGACCTAGTTATGATGGTCAGATAAACATGTTTTAATAATTTTAAAATACTCTAATAAAAAAATCATAACTAATTATTTACTTGCAAAAAAATACAAAGAAAATGTGGCACATTTGGGCATGCATCCTCTACTTATATTGAAAGTTTTAGAAATTTTTTTTTTTTTCTTATACTTAGGTTGGTCAGACATACACCTGCTTTTTATTTTTTTCCTGAAAATTTAGTACTATAGCATTGAAATTTCAAATTTTCATAAAATAGATTTTTTTTTTCAAAAAAGGACTAATAGCCTTGAAAATACATTCAATTTTCTACAAATTATGTTCTTACATACTTTTCAAATTATGTTTATAACCTATTCAAAATTTTATGTCAAGTTGCCTAACTCTATTTTTTTGAATTTTCATTGCCATGTAGGGGCCTAGTTTGGACCCCCATGATTCTACACTGACCCAAATAAAAAAAATAGTAAAGAGAAAAATCATCCTCTAGTGAAAACCACTCCAGTGGCACTTCGGAAAAGTTCCATGATGAAAACTTGGAAAATAATTGTCATGTATAGAATCGAGAATCTATGTGCATCATTCTAGTTGGAAGTATCTTATCTTATCCATAATACAATCCAACATTCCATCCATTCTTATCCACAATAAATATGCCATCATGACCTTCATATCCATATTAAATCTATGATCTAATCCAATCCATTCACTTTTGAGTCTATCTTGATCTTGATGAAGAATAGAAGCAAGTACTTCAAGTTTTCTTTATGGGAAAATATTGACACATGAACATTTGTTTTGACTATATCCTATTTCATATCATACCATCACCTACACCTAACACTATCCAAGCAAGCTACAATAATCCAAATGATTATCCTTTAATCAAATGTGTTATACTACCATGAGATAGTCCTTAGAAGTGAAATCCTTCTCTTGGACATTTTTGCTTCTTTTCACATATCCATCTACAATACATCCATTCATAGAATTCCCTATATTGTTAGACACTGGCAGAAATTACAAATAACTTGCTCTAGAATAAGTCTTGATAGATGTCCTATAGATCATTTTGTGACTTAACATTTTCAAAAAAAAAAAAAAAAAATGATCCGCATCACATTATCCAAAAGATCTTTTGCCTTGGCTTAGTTATAGATTTTGGTCTATATTATTTGATCAATAAGCTATCATCTTGAGATGTTTCCTTCCCTATTTGTTAGCAAAATAAAGTTGAACAGAAATAATAGAAGCTTAAACTTGCTATAAATCAGATTTAACAATGTTAACCATATGGAGTTTAGATCAACAATAACAAAGAAAAACAAGAATGGAAGTTGAACACATAACACAATATCTATGTGGAGAAACCCTTTCGGGAAAAAAAATCCACCAAAGAAGAGATGAATAGATTGTATTATTAGAAAATGTGTTTACAATACATCCACTCTAACTTCTCTTCAATCCGACATCTGTGTACCTATAAAACATCTCATAGTGTCTCCAACTCAATCCCTCAATATATAGACTCATGGGGGCTCAAAATACCATCATAAAACATTACCATGGGTCAAAACAAGGTTTAAAAAAACCATGGTAAAAATCCATATGACCCTTTACATGCTAAACATGGTCTCTTACATGACATTACACCTTCTTACAAGATGTCATAAGATTCCCTATAAAATAGGAGATGCTCTTACATGCATCATAAGCTCTTATGTGTGTCATAGATGTTGTCATAGTCATCATAGAATCTTATGACAGGTGTCATAACTATCATAGATGCTCTTCCAACATATGATGAGTGTCATAACATGTCATAACCCACTATTCCCAAGATGGATGCCAAGATTCTCATAATTGACCATTTTACCATTACCGTGACAACTATCTAGTAAAAGTAACCTGGTAACTCCCTGCCGGTAAAATGGTAATTATTGGGGCCAGTAAAAAAAAAAATTACCACTGTCGGTGATGTAGACACCTAGAAATTAGCACTAGGCCTGTCAATTTATTAAAACCCCTTCTTCATCTTCGATAATTAAATAATCTTGATTATTTAATTATTACTTAATGTCATTAATTATTTCATTAATTAAATAATCTAAATTATTTAATTAATTCACTTTCAATTTTTCTAACACAAATAAATTAAATTTTATTTAATTAACTCATTTTTTTCCTCACTTTTTGAATTAAATTTCTATTTAATCAAAAAGTGAACTCACTTTTTTCTCTTGCAATGAGATAATGTTTCCATTATTTCAAAATTCACCTTCCTCTTTGAACTAATTGATTTTGTTGAAAAAATAGTTAATTTCCTCTTTGTCCTTTACTTCTGATCTTATCAAGTCCCATCTTGATTAATTGTAGCCATTGATCAAAAAAAAAATCTTCTAATCTCGACCATCCATTTTCTATCTATCTCCCTATTAAAACTCCTTCCATTGTCATTTTAACCATCTTAGAATATCTTAGAAAATATTGAATTCATAGCTATAGTGTTGTTGAGATAATAGTTAAATTCTTCAACTTTTTTCTTTGTCATTATCATAGGCCTATGTGCATACTCAAGAAAAATTTGAGAGCAATTGTCATAATCAAGCAAAATGGAGAAGTGCAATGAAGGTGAATCAATGGTGGTGTGAAGACTTTTGGTAATATTGTTCCATGCTTTTATGTCTTCATGCTTATTTGTGCTTCATTGTTTATTGGGGTTTTTATTTATATGCATTATTGCTTAACCTTGGTAATTTTAGCCCTAATATAGGTGAAACCTCCAATCCCTTATGAGTGAATTACAAACAATAATAGGAGAAAATTAAATACAAGATATTTACAAGGTTGATGGCACCTTTATCCCAACATTCTCCTACTTGACATAATACATTGTAAATACACTCACAGGGAAACATAAATCAACTAAGCACAAGTGATAAGGCCCAAGGCCTTCCTACACCAATTAAATTTCTTTGCGCTCACAGGTTTGGTAAGAACATCTACAACATTCTCTTGTGTATCAATCTTCTTCAGCTCAATCTTACCATTAGCAATCAACTCATGAATGAAATGATATTGAATATCAACATGTTTAGTTTGAGCATGATACATCATATTCTTAGCCAAATGAATTGCACTTTGACTATCACAGTTAACCTGAACAATATCGCAATCAAAACCAATACCTGTACACAACCTTTGCAACCAAACTTCCTCCTTAGAGACATGAGTAGCAGCCATATACTCTACTTCAGTGGTGGATAGTGCAACTGTAGCCTACCTTTTACTCATCCAACTCACTACTCCTCCAAACAGAGTAAACACATAAACACTGGTGGACCTTTGACTATCCAAGTCACCTGCCCAATCTACATCAATAAATCCTTGTATGTCCAATGCATTGACCACATTATCAATACTATGATAAACCAAACAATAATAATAAGTACCTCACAAATATGTAAACACCCTTTTAACAAAATTACAATGCTCTTTACAAGGGTTAGACATAAACCTGCTTAGAACTCCCAGTGCTTGGGCTATATTTAGTCTAGTGTAAACCATTGCATAGATTAAACTACCGACAACACTAGCATAAGGAACCTTAGACATATCCTCAATATCATAATAAGAATTAGGACACATATCCAATCTCAACTTAGTACCAAATGGAAAAGGAATACTAATTGGCTTACCGTCATGCATATTATACCTCTACAAAATAGTATCAACATACTTACTTTGACTCAACCAAAGCTTTTTGTTACCATGATATCTTCTAATTTCCATTCCAAGAATGTATTTAGTATCCCCCAAGTCCTTCATATCAAAAGCACTAGAAATTTGTTTCTTGAGTTCAATCATTACCTTGTTGGTTACCAATAAACAACATATCATCAACATACAAGATAATAATTTAAATATGATCACCAATAACCTTAATATATACACAATGATCCTCTTCACTCCTAAGAAATAACAACTTCAATGCAAAAGCATCAAACTTCTTATACCACATTCTATGTGACTATTTCAAACCATACAAAGATCTTAACCTACAAACCAAATTTTCTTTTTCCTTCACAACAAAACTGTCAAGTTGTCACATATAAATCTCCTCAAGATCCCCATGCAAAAAAGTAGTTTTAATATCCATTTTCTCTATCTCAAAATCACAAGTAGTAGCAATAGATAACAAGAATCTAATAGAAGTTGTTTTAGTGATAGGAGAGAAATTTTCACCAAAATCAACTCCCTCTCTCTAGGAGTAGCCCTTAGTTTTTATTATGGCCTTATACCTTTCCAAGTGACCATCTGCTCCAAATTTCTTTTCAAACACCCATTTACATCTGATGGGATTTCTACCTTTGGGAAAATTAACAAGATCCCAAGTGTTATAGTTTTCCAATGCCATCATCTCCTCTTGCATAGCCTACAACCAAGACTCATTTTCCTCTAAAGAGAGAACCTCCCTATAAGATCTAGGTTCATCGTCAGCACTTAATAAAGAAAATATACAATGGAAATTAGGTGAGCTATACCTGTCGATTGGATTTCATTGTCTTGTGGGTCTTTTGAGAATAGGAGTATGAGGATCTTGTTGTTCTTGATCTTGCTCAACCTCTTCCTAATTTTATTCATCATGTTCTTTGGTTTGATCAGTAACTTGTTTTGATTCCTCACCTTCCTCCTCATCAAAACCACCTCTTTGCTCTTCTTCAGGTGCATCTTCATGCTTAATTTCAAAATGAACATTCTTTCCCTTATCCTTTTCCTTTGGTTGTTCAGGTATATAAATAACACTATCCTCCCTGAAAATCACATCTCTAGAATAGATTATTTTCTTGGTTAGAGGATTCTAAAGCTTATAACCTTTAACATTATCACTTTATCCAATGAAAATACACTTTTCAGCTTTAGGATCTAGCTTAGTCCATTTTTATTTAGGCACATGAACATAAGCCTCAAAACCAAATATGCTTAAATGTGAAACAAAAGGTTTCTTACCTATCCACTTCTCATAAGGTGTTATTTCAAGAGCTTTATAAGGAGATCTATTAATCAAGTAACAAGCAATACTTATAGCTTCTGCCCAAAAGAATCTATCAAGCCATGAACCACTTAATAGACTTCTATCTCTTTCCATAATCATTTGATTCATCCTTTATGTCACACCATTCTGTTGTGGAGTGTACAGAGTAGTTTTTTGTCTAACAATTCTTGCATGCTTACAAAATTCATCAAATTCCTTAGAACAGTATTCTACTCCATTATCTGACCTTAATACCTTAATTTTATGATTTGATTGTTTTTCAACTAAGGCTTTATATTCTTTAAACTTAATGAAAACTTCATATTTATGTTGCATAAAATATAACAAAGTAATCCTTGTAACATCATCGATAAAGGAGATAAAATATCTAGCTTTTCCAATTGATTCAATATCCACAGGACCAAACACATCTATATGAATTAATTCTAATTTAACTTTAGATTTTGTACTATTAGAAGGAAATGATTTTCTATTTTGTTTACCAAACACACAATGTTCACAAAAATAAAAAATCACACTAGAATAGGATAAACCGTCTAACAACTTTTTATTTAAAATAGACTTTAGAGTAGTCTCACTTATGTGACCCAATCTATGGTGCCACAACATACAAGTGTTTTCAGATATTTTAGTTACATATGCAGAATTAACAAAAGTAGTGACTTCCAGCTTAAACAAGGTTCCTCTCCTTGTTCCTCTCGCTATCACCAAGTTCCCTCTTACTAATCTACAACCATGCTTATCAAAAGTTACACTTATTCCCAAATCATTTAACTTCAAAACTGTAATCAAATTTCTAGCTACTCCAAGAACATGCAAAACACTAGGAAGGGTTTTAATCCTCCCATCACTGAAACACAACTTAACCTTACCCTTTCTGACAATCGGGTATGAAGAGTTATCATTGAGGTAGATTTTGTCTCCATCATATTTTTCATATGTGATAAACCACTCCTTGTGAGGAGTCACATGAAATGAGCATCCTGAATCAATTAACCAATTTTCATTAGTCACAACATGAAGATAAGAAACCAAAGCTTCATCACCTAAGTTAGAGGATTTCTCTATGGAGGAATCAACTTGTTTCTTTGTATTTTTGGATTCCTTCTTCACATGTCCTCTTTTCCCACAATTCCAACACTTCACTTTGTTCTTCTTTCCAGAAGTATTAGATATTCCCTTAGACTTGTCCTTAGGCCCATTCTTATCTCCTTTAGACCCTCTTTCTTTAGGCCTTCCCCTTACATTGAGAGAATCACCTGTACTATCCATTGTCTTCTTCCTCATTTCCTATGACAACAAAGCTCCAACAAGAGCATCCATCTTTGCTTCTTCCATGTTAGTAGTAATAGCAAGTACAAAATTTTCCCAAGATTCAAGCAAAGAATAGAGAAGCATACCACACTTATCATCTTCTTCTACATTGACATCAATAGAGGCTAACTAACTCAAAACCAAATTAAAAGAATTTAAATGCTCGGATATAGATTCACCTTCCCTCATCTTAAGAGAAAATAGTTTCCGCTTCAAGTAAAGTTTGTTTACCAGACTTTTCGATTGATAAATATCACCTATCTAGTTCCACAAAGCATACACAATCTTTTTCGATTACACATTTAGGAGAACATAGTCAGAAAGACATAGCCTGATAGTGTCTCGTGCCTTTTTATCAACCTTCTCCAAAGCGTCATTACTCAATTTCTTGAGTTTATTCTCATTTGTTACAACTACCCATTGATCTCATTCTTCAAGGAGATCCTGCATTTTTAGCTTCTACAACTCAAAACAAACTCTGTTAAATTTTTCAATATCTAAGCAGTTAGAAGTTGCAACCATGACTAATCACAAAATACTGTAAAAAATAGCTTAACAAAACTCTCACTAAATCTCAAAAGACCTTCATTCTACCACCCAAAACATAGAACTGGCTAGGCTCTGATACAAAATTTTAGAAAAAGAAAGGTGAACAAAAATAATAGAAGCTTAAACTTGTTGTAAATCAGATTTAACAGTGTTAACCATATGGAGTTTAGATCAGCAATAACAAAGAAAAACAAGAATGTAAATTGAACACATAACACAATGTTTATGTGGAGAAACCCTTTCAAGAAAGAACTCCACCAAAGAAGAGATGAATAGATTGTATTATCAGCAAATGTGTTTATAATACACCCACTCTAACTTCTCTTCAATCTGGTAGCATCTGTGTACCTGTAAAACATCTCATAGTGTCTCCAACTCAACCCCTCATTATATAAACTCATGGGGGCTCAAAATACCACCATAAAACATTACCATGGGTCAAAACAAGGTTCACAAAAACCATGGTAAAAATCCATAGGACCCCTTACATGCTAAACATGGTATCTTACATGAATTTACACCTTACAAGATGACATAAGAATCCCTATAAAATAGGAGATGATCTTACATGTATCATAAGCTCTTACGTGTGGCATAAATGTCATAACTGTCATATATCCTCATGTTTCTCAGACCTTGGCAACAATATCCTTGTATTGTTGTGAATCCTCAACAATGTTATCATCATCATCAATGAAGCAATTATAATTAGTTAGTTTTAGCTTACCTATCATTCCAAATATCCTAAAAAATAAAAAAATCCAAATATCTTGAAAAATTCAAAAACATCTAAATATTCTAAAAATACCAAAAAAAGGAAAAAAACTTCAAAAAAAAATCCAAAAAAGCCTCAAATAACCTTTAAAATCACACAACAAAAAAAACACCATCAATGCCCATCCACAATAAACTATCCATCCATAATAAAGTTATCACCCTTACCTTTGAAAAAGAAATCAAAACAAACATAGCAATTGTAGAAGAGCCTGATCAATGCTAATAACTCAATCTCCACCTTGCCTAAGAGGGCCATCTAATCCAAAATCCTAGGTCTCAACTCCTAGGAGTAGATGGGGTGAAGTAAAAATTGCAAGCATATCACCCACAACATCAGCTTTTCAAACTTTTGATCAAAATCCTAAGCCTTCTAAGCAAATAAATAAATGTCACTTTGTGCAAATGCATCAATGCATGCCAGTCAAATGCAATTCAATTTTCAAACACTTTTAATCCCCAAAATTAGTCTTGAACATGTTTAAAAGTGTGTCTCCTATCCATGATAAGGTATCCCAAACGTGACACAAAACCCCAAATACGACATGCTATGACAAAAGTGTTGATTCCCAATTGCAAACACACCACGTCAGGTTACAAAAGCATCGATCCATGAATTGACATGTTTTTTTTCCTATCTTTAGCTATGAATTTGGAAGCCTAAAACTATGTGCAAGCACAATTAACTTGGTACATACCAAGGGAGCACTCTCATTGGCCTCTAGAACTATCTAACTCTATCTACATGATGTGCAACATGAGGAATGAATGCCATCTTGAGAAGGTGTTTGTGGAAATTGAGTGCTTAGAGCTCTAAAAACCTATAACTCAAAGTGTGCAAATGAGGATAATTTGAGCCCAAATGTATATATATGACCCCCAAATCCTAGGGTTTTTCCTTTGGCCTCCCTTCTAACAAATTTTTCCTCAAGAAAAATTTATTCACCAAAGACTTGCCCTGATAAATAGCTGCCCATCTTTTCCACAAGGAAGATGGAGTCTTTTCTTCATGAACATTCAGAAGAACAGAGTCTGCTAAATAGAGCCTTATCAGGACCTTTGATTTTGTATATGCAAGGTCCCAATCTTCTTGCTTCATGCATGTAGGCTTCATTCTAGACACAACAAGCCACAAATCATGATCAACCAATAGATCTTCCATTTTGAGTTTCCACAACTCAAAATTACTGACATTGAATTTCTCAATTTCAATCTTTCCCAACATGCTTACCATCTTAATTTGTAATTCAAATTACCAAACTTCTACAAGACTCCCACTGAATATAATTGACACAAAAAATCCAACATACCCACAAGGATAACACAATTGGCCAAGCTCTGATACCACTTGTAAGGAAAGCTAAGGTGTGAAAATAACTCTCCTAATGTCAAAACCTCAAGGAAGAATGCAGAGGTGACTATAAAATTTTCAATTATAGTCCAATTAAGATACACTTGAAAGAAATAACTAAAATAGAGAAATTAACCTACATAGATGAACACCAGATTTACGTGGGAAAACCCTTACAGGAGAAAAACACACCACATCAAGAAAGGCCTCTTTGTATTATAGTAAACAAAATTACATATAGATTTCAGACATAACTTTTTGATGTCAATTTATAGCAGCAGATTCAATGATCAACCTTGTACAAAACATTCCAATTACAATGCTCTTTGAATTAAATTCATACACACTGATCACACACCGATCCATTCACACAACTGTTCACTGAATTGATCAACATCTTCAATTACATAGTATATCCATGTCATTCATGGTCTATTGATCTTCCTCACAAGAATGGTCACAACAGTCTAACAACCAACGGTTTGCCTTCAGCTTCCTGTGATTGGTTGAACACATACTACATAGGATCTTCAGATAGTCAAAAGCCGTTCAAGTAGAATCACATGTTGATGAGACACTAGTCGTGTCTCCCTGATGCTACAATGCTCCAATAATGCTATTGGCATAACTTACAACTATCAGCAAGAGGTCATAATGAGCTACAAGAGTCATACTGATATCCAAGACCATCGCCCAGACTATCGCTATTGGCAAGATCGGTGAGATCTCTCACCAAAGTCCACAACAAACTCATTAGGAAGACTATCACATTCACTATGAGTCATATAGAGCCTTTAAGTCTTACCGATGTCAATAGACCTGTCAGCAAGACCAATAGTCATCGGCAAGTGGTTACACCAAGTTCAAAAATTGTTGCTTAGAATTGCCCTATTGCTTAGACATCATATCAATATCCACTGTAGAAGCATCAGCCAGACCATTGCTATCGGTGAGAGGTTATACCGAACGCAAATCCATCTTGTGAAGATCTATCAACAAGAGTTTTGCTATCACCAAGAGTCTCATAGACCTTTATGTCATACCGATGTTCATCATGCAAAGTTGTCGGTGAGACAAGCCATATCGCTAAGAATTCATACCGATGATAAAAACATGTACCTCTATTGGCAAGACTACTACTATCGGTGAGACATCATACTGAGTGTGAACTGTGAACCTTTCGGCCAAGAGTCTCTGCAATTACAACCTTGTGAACAACTATTGGCAAGAGTTCTCCTTGAGTAGAGAGAGATAGAAAAACTCATAGCGATTGAAATGTCTTGCCAATGACTCTTGTCGGCAAGATAGAAATGTCTCAGTGACCTGAGCATTTCAAATGATTAGAACACAATTGCTAGTCAACAAGACTTCCAAAAGGTCTCACTGACTTTACTCTTTCAAGAGTTTCATGCCAGTAAGATTGAGGCACGTTTTCCAACAAAATAGAGTTACATTTGCAAGTGGGATTTACAAGCCATCCACAATAATACATGAATACATTTATAGCATTTAAACCTTTGAACCTCAGCCGGCATGACACCACTGGTCTTCTTGCAAGTTGGAGTCAAGAGTGTGATTAAGGCACCTTTTCCACCCAACTACGAAGTACAAGACTTCCCTGGATTTCTCCCTAACTCAAAGAAATTCCTAACCCTGCATGAGGAGCCTAGCAACCTGAAACAACAACATAGGAGGGAAAATTTGATGCAAGCCTGATGCCTATATGCATTCCTAACATTAGAATCACATATTTCTTGCAAACAGGAGGTGGTAGAGACCTATATTAATTTAGTTCGAGGCTTTTAATTTCATCTATTTCAATGGTGCATGTGCTTGGCCAAGCATAAATAAAACAAATGATAGTTTTAGAAAGGTAAAACTATTGTCTCTATGGGTCCACCTTCAACATCCTGTTTTAGAAGTTTCTCAATTATAGTAAATAATACATTCTCCATCTAAGTTCACATTCAATTTTACACATTTCTAATTCCAATGAGAAATTTCATCATTTTCCAATGTTCACACAAAGATTATCAAAATAGCTTTTCATGCATACACTCAGTATGAGAAATTTTTCTATATGTATTTCTATTTAAAGTTACTAATTTAAAAACAATCCAAGTTCTATTTTCTAAAATAGCTTGATCAAAGTAAATAGACTTAATAGATTCAAAAAAAGAAATCTACTCTTTTCAGAAAATTCACTAGTTTTAAATGTGTTTTCAATAGTCTACATTTTCTATAAAGTTTCATCTTCAGCTTTTAACATAGCCTTATGAGTATTTCACTAAGTTTAGAAATGATATATGGTGACTCATACAATGCATCGATATTCAGAAATATAACAATTTTAGAAAAGAAAAACAATGTAAATAACCAGATTTGCATATAAATTCAAGTTTGCTACTGTACATTGAGTTATTTATGTGAATTTATTTTGCTTCTTTTCTAAGTTTTAACTTTTAGATATTAAAGTTCACCATACAGATCTGTATATATATTTATTATGTATGTATATATATATATTTATAATATATACATATATATAAATACATAGTAGATTTATAGTTTAATGTATATACTGAGCTATTTTTTTCTATTTAATACCAATGACAAAAAGTAATATTTTCTCTAGACAACAGTGATATTTATACCAGAGTATATATATATATATATATATATGTATGTATGTATGTATGTATGTATGTATGTATGTATGTATTTATTCATATATCAGAAAGATTTCAAATAGATTTGCAAGATGCATATACCATAATGCTTCATTTTCTGTTGAAATAGAGATACATATGTTAGTATGTATTTTTATATATATTTACATATATATATACACGCATATATATCTATGTTTATATATATATATATATATGTATATTTATATATATATTTACAAGTTTTAAGAATATGAAATGCACCCATACTATTTCCATCCACCGAGTTTATAAAAAGAAATAGCAAATATGGTTCATGCATAATGGTTGAGATTGGCCGCCTCTCCCAAAGGGAAACTAGCACTGTGAGGGCAATGCCTTCTCAAATTTTGTGGCCTATGGAGAACTCCAGCCCTCCGCAGTGCAACCCCTTCCTCTATGGGAGGGGCAGAATTAATCCGCATTTCATTATAATCTATTTTCAAATACAAAATAACTTCAATGATTTCCTACTATCACCTATTCGGAAACTTTAAAAATGAAAAATGTGTATATATATATATATATATATATATATATATATATATATATTTATATGCATAGAGATATTATGTGTGTATATAAATATATATATGTATATATTTATATATTTTTTTTGAATTTTAATGAAAATGAATGAGCAATCTGGGACAAAATTATAAACCACAGTTTGCAAAGGAGAAAAGCCCCAATCTTAAAGGGGTCAAATTATGCAATTTCTTGCAATGCACACAAAAGAATAGAATATTTTCTCAAATTTTCATAGTCTTACATATAGATCAAACACTTGGAATTCAAATTCTTTAGTAGTGTTTTCATATTTCAAACAAGATTTGTGTAAAAAGAATGGAAAACCTAGATATTTCGCTCCTAGTTGGAGATGCTCTTTAGAAAACTTCTTCTCTTTGCCCCTTTTCAAATTGGTTTTTCTGAGAAAGCTTCTTCTCTTTCCTCCTTTCCAATTGCTTTACCAACTCTTTACTTTCCCACTATCTCCCAAAGAATAATTCTCAAACTCACTATTTTGAAGGATTCAACATTTTCTTGGCAGCCATTAAAGCAAAATTTGTAGAGCTTAATTTCAAGAATGTTTTCAAGAATGGTTGTCCTCTTGGGAACTTGTTTTCCTTTTTAATAATTTTTTACCTTTCCATTTCCTACCCTAATCTTGAAAATGGATTTTAAAAATAAATTAAAATATAAATATAACTTCTTTTTTTACATTCCATATTCATAAATAAGAGATATGTAAAAATAATCCACAATTACCATTGCACAAAGGAAAACCTTACGAAAATACTCACCCAAGACTAAGTTTAAAATAATTATTTATCAAACATTTAAATAAATGTCAATTAATTATTATTTAATTTTATTATCACAAAAACACAAGTTAAAGAAAGTAGGATTCTCACTTAAATTTATATCATGATAATCATTTAAAACCCAAGTTAAATTATAATTAAAATTAATTCCTTTACTTTATCATGCATTCATTTCATTTCATTTACTAATTGTTATTTAATTTGCAAATAATTCAAAACAAACACACTAAAATTAACATTCTTCAATGCAATCTACATGAATCTATGTGCTCATGTGTGTGATCGAGAGGACATCCTGCTTTGTTCTGTCAAGAAGCTAACCTCCTCTCCTTAATCACACCCTTGGTCCTCGACCTCCTGCAACTCAAGTGCACTCAACCACACAACAATAACTGAATTAGTATCACATAATGATATAAGTCAAGCAATATAATGTATGAATTCAAATATTTCTACTCTATTTTGCTTCATCTTCAAATTAAAAAATATTCATAACTATTCAAATTTTCATAATTTAAGTAAACAATTTTCATATATCATCACACCAAAACACCATAATATTAATTATTATTCTACCACACACATCTAGTCATGTAACAAATCCACACAAAACCAAAAGCAACCTACATCAGGATTGAGATGTGACAATGGGAGAGAGAGACTTGAGAGAGGGAAAGGTGGTAGGTGGTAGGAGGTAGAGAATTGAGAGAGAGAGAGAGGGAGGAAGTTGGAAAGATATACAAGGTAGATGGTAGAGGGTTTAAGGGTAGAGGGTAGAGGATTTAAGGGTTAAGGGTAGAGGTAGAGGTTCAGGAAATCAATCAAACAGAAATCCGGGAATCAAAAATCAAATCAGAAAAATCAGAAATCAAAATCAAAGATCAGGTCCGTCAAAATCGTCAGTCAATCGAAATCAAAATTTTCAAAAAATCAGGCAGATAAAGGTAGAAGAGGTTTAAAGGGTTGAAAGGGAAGAAGAAGGGTAGAGGATTTAAAAGGGTTAAAGGGTAGAGACAAGTGGAGTGAGTGATAGAGGGACTTGAGAGAGGGAGAGGGTGTAGGGGGAAGAGAATTGAGAGAGAGGGGGGGAATATATCACCATGAGTCCCCATTTCTATGATGAATACATTGCTCCTACCTTGTCAACCCTACCACATTGGCAAGCTAGTGGAGCATTGGCAAACTAGTGGTGCTCCACTAGCTTGCCAATGTAGTAGGGTTGACAAGGTAGGGGCAGTGTATGCCTCATAGAAATGGGGTCTCTCATACATCACTGTGAGACCCCATTTCTATGAGGCATACACTTCCCCTACCTTGTCAACCCTACCACATTGGAAAGCTAGTGAGCTCAATAGATTGCCAATGCTCCACTAGCTTGCCATTGCAGTAGGCTTGACAATGTAGGGGAAACATATGCCTCATAGAAATGGGGATTCATGGTGATGTTTATCACTATGAGACCCAATTTATATGAGGCATATGTTTCCCCTATCTTTTTGTGTATCACCATGAGACCCCATTTCTATGAGGCATACGCTGCCCCTAGCTTGTCAACCCTACCACATTGGCAAGCTAGTGGAGCACTAGCTTGCCAATGCCCCACTAGCTTGCCAATGCGGTAGGGTTGACAAGGTAGGGGCAATGTATTCCTCATAGAAATTGGGTCTCCTAATGATGTACATCACTATGAGACCCCAATTCTATGAGGCATACATTTCCCTTACCTATGAGACCCCATTTCTATGAGGCATACATTGCCCCTACTATCACTATGAGACCCCATTTCTATGAGGCATACGCTACCCCTACATTGTCAACCCTACATGCCTTGTCCATGCTTCTATTTTGAGCCTATCTTTCAATCATCACATTGCACATTACCACACTTATTTTAAGTAATTCCATTAGGAAAATCCATGTGATCTTTGTCTGTGCTAGAAACACTCTTCTACAAGATAATTGTAAGTATTTTGTATGAAGTCTTGAATGACATATATTTTATTTATTTATATGGATTCATTTTTTAGGAACTAATATTCTTCTCATTACCATGCTATAGGTGATATTATCCACCATGTTGAGGAAACAAACAAGGAATAAACTAACATACGAAGAGTATGAAACCAATAAAGCAAAGATGAGAGAACAGGTGAGGGAATATGTAAAAAGAAGAAATTGGATACGATTGATTAAAAAAATCCAGTTGAAGATGAATCTCAACCATCAAAAAGAGAAAAGGAATTGGTAGCACAAGGGACATGCATGTGAAATCATAGTGGTATGACATATTTGAATAGCATAGTTGGAGACACACCCTCTACTGCAAGTGAATACGAAGGGACACCATTAAGCACAAGTGAATATGGAGGGACACCACCTACCACAAGTGAATATGGAGGGACACCATCTACCACAAGTGAATATGGTTGGAAAGAATCCACCACATCTCAAGTTGAGAGTTCATCATCACTTGTATTTGACGAAGAAGGTATGCCATCATCCCCTTGTGAACCTCAAGGTATGTCATCTATTCCACCCTTGATCGAAGGTACGCAATCTAGTCCACCTCACTTAAATATTGATGAAACTCCTAATGTTGAGATGTATGTACCTAGGAGAACACCACCTATAATTTTTTGTAGAAAGCCAAAGTATTTGATTAATATTGATGAGGATATTTTGCAACACATAGAAGGTAAGATTCCAACACACACTTGTAGATGATATGCTGATAATATTTAGAAATTTTTCTTTGAAAGGCTAAATGAGACAGCAAGATGTCAACTATTTGGTGAAATGATGTGGTGTATAAAGTATAGAAACATCATGAAGACTCTTGGGTTGAGAACATCGAATGCTTCAACTGAAAACACTATTGTGAAGAATCTAATGGATGCTTATGAGAGTGTGGATAAGACCTCACCCTTAAAGGATAGTTATGTCACCCAACATGTCATTACTTTTTTGGTAAGTAGTCAAACAAAGAGAGCTCATCTCATTAGAAATATGAGTGAACAGTTGATAATTAATAGAAAGGATTTATCAAGAGCCATTCAAAGGAAGAAAAGAATTGAGGGCATTGATTCAAATGAATTATGGGAATTCTTAGGGAGATTGCCACAAAAAGATTAAAAAAAAATTCAAGCATTGAGAACACTAATTGAAGAGTATTGGAAGAATAACACAAGGAAATATTTGAATCAAAGGGATGTGGTAAGAAGGAGAATTAGTAGTCAGAATCGTGAGACACATCCAAAGCATTTTTTGGATATGACTCAAACCCAATTTTTTCATAAATTTCAATAGGCTTATCCTTAAATTATTATTTTTCTAAGATATTTTGAAATGATTAAACCATTTTATGTCAAGATAAATTACACACACTACTTATTGTTGTAGACTACATATTTAATACTCTAACCATTATGATTCTTATCATTCTATGTGTTTGGATTTGCATACTAATGATGTTTTGCAGGATTGTGGCATACATGCCCCACCAAGATCTTGAAGATAGTTCTTAACAAAAAATTATGTTTAATAGAGGATAGAAAAATATTATACACAATGTCATGCTTGGTGGTTCATGTCAGCATTGTGGTGGCTTGCAACGTATGCTAGTATGTCAACATATGGAAAGCACAGATGAGATGGGACAAAAACTAGTAGAGTTTATGAAGTTTAAAATAGTGGCATACGCTACAAAAGATGGTAATCAAGAAAAAGGTGTGATTTGTTTATTCAGAAGATCCCAGTGTATCAATTTATCTCCATGTTTCATGACAATATAGTGTATGAGTATGCAAGGCATACCCATAAAGCTCAATGGCTAGAAACACAATTCAAGCTATGCAAGGACACATTTCTAGTTGGCAGCATAGTTTTAGTGTTCAACTTTGTAGAGAACTACACTCTATAGCCACAACGTGAGGTGCAGTCACAATATTATAACTCCGCATAGGTTTCAATATTTGTGCGCATAGAATTCATTAATCTAATTGATAGTACAAAGGAAAAAAGGAAGGTATTAAGGGAGTATCACTTTATACTAGTGATGATCATACACATTCTCCAAAGTTCATGCAAGGTTTCTTCTAGATGTTCTACAATGGTTTGGCTTATAGGGGCATATCATATAGTCAGAATTTAATATGCTTGGATAATTATGTAGCATAGTTAAAGAACGCGTGCATGTTCTATTGGTTGAGTAGGATGTATGTCATTACAGGTGTTCAACATATGTGGAACTTTTTTGAGGCCAAGCATGGAAAGAGGGAGCATGATGGTACATGAGCATGTGTGAAAAAAACATTAGCACAAGAATAGTTAAGGTATAAAGACAATGCAAAGTTGACAAATTCAAAATTAATTGTCGAGTGGTTTAATGCTTCGTTGGGTCTAGGTAATGAAGGTACATCTTTAGTTTATAGATTTTTTTGGTTGATGGATGATACTAACATTGCACCATATGAGGATTATTGTACACTAACATGATCAAGTGAGCTACACTCTTTCGTTAGCTTAGATGCAGGTTCATGGAGTATCAATACATGGAAGATGGCATGCTTTTTTTATTCATGTAAAATGCAAGCCTAGGATGATTGTGAGTCAAAGGATTGAGTTGAGAAATGGTCATTTAGTTATCTTAGCCCACTTCACATGTATCACCCTTCGACGACATTGGAACTAACACAAATGGATTCATCCGTTGACTTTGACCACATATTAGATCTAGTTCAACCTAGTAATATATCTACTTGCTTAGTTTTGAAATTCCTAATGTTATCTTACATTGTAGTGTATTTGTAATGTTGACTAATTTCAAGAGATTTGTTGCACATATCAATGCAGGGTATGTTTATGCAGTTATTACAGATGAAGACAACAAAGAGGGAATGAACTATTACTTTTGTTGTTGTGTTGAGGAAAAAAATAAATTAGAGGCCCCAATTATGGATGGAGAAAACATCGAATAACCTACAAGCTTAGTTGTTGTTATTGGAATTTGGCTTAGAAGGTACCCACAAAAGAGTGTTAAATATTGGCTATTTCAAGACTTTGACACTCATCAGAAGATTCTTCATTACTCGACCCTTGTCATGGAATCCAATGTTCATTTGACCAAATATGGGGGTAGACCTTTGAACAAGACCTTGTGGAAGGTCTGTGAGTTTGATTGTGAGGCAATACTTGACATGATAAAGAGTAGAGTAGACTCAGATGGTTCATTGGATTAATTTGTAAGTATGCACATTGGTTCTTATTAATTTATACTTGTATGCACATTAATCTGTATGATTCCAATGCTATGATTCCAATTCTATCATCTAATGTTTATATCACCTTCTTTTACTTTTCCTATTTATAAGTAACCTACTAAAAATTGATTGGTTTCCCCTTGTATAAAATGTTGATTTATGAACAATCCAAGAGAATCTCAGCCAAAAAAGAAATGCATCATCCTTATTTTGATGATCTTGACAAATATCAATTATGAATTTAAGTCATTATAAAAGTGTGTGTGAAGCTTAGCAAGGGAATTTCAAGTTATTCATTTGAAGTTAACCTTATCATGAGCACCTATGATGTATAAATTATAAGAGCATCTTGAATTTCAAGTTATTCTATTCATGAGAGGTGTTGTGTGTGATACGTATCTTGGAACTCCTAGTGAAGATGTATGGCAAAGAGTGACTAAGTTGAGAGACCAACATGCCTATCCTCAATGGAAGCGTTGAGATTTATGCCTTGTTGTTTCTGGCTTGGAACCAAATTGTGTGGATTTGTTGTCTATAAGTGCATTCCATC
>VDFB02321480.1:0-130225 GCA_007258455.2 Sequoia sempervirens | reverse complement strand
CCTCAAGTGGCCAACTCTTAGGTGTGTCTACAGCTACCTCAAATCACATGCACTGGAAATCTCTAGGTTACTTCATTCCAATTACTTCATTCACATTGCTCAGTAATTCAAAGAGTGGTAGGAAAACTTATTTTTATTCATATGGTAGTTTTTTTTACTCAAAAGACATATTGGCAGCATAACGATAATCTTCTTCTATTCATCATTTGCAACAATTACATATTTAAATGAAGAAGACTAACAAAATCCTACTTTCTAGTTGATAGAGTCTTTCCATAGATTGCCAATAACATATGGTATTTAAAGCCCATGAAATACAACATTAAAGAGGATCGTACGAGCCATAAATTTTTTGAAACTAAAAAATCACAGACTATGAAGATTTGGGCCAAAATGTGTGCTCCTAAAATTCTGGTGCCCGCTCACTTGTTTTTAAAAGTATCAAGATCCACTCATTTCCCTTTTGACTAGAATGGTGATTGGGAGTGGATTTGACCTGTGAAATGATCAAAGATTAAACCATTAAATCAGCATAAGTAAGCTAACTTTTCCTAACTTCAAGAATTAAAGTTTGCATGCTTATTCATAAAAAGAGAGAAATTATTTTTCCTAAAGGTAATCAATTGGTAGGGTAATTTGGGTTGGAAGGTTTTAGATTTGCATATTGAGGCCATTATGTTGATGAGGTTATTACCTCATCATTTCCTCCCCTTCCTAAGTCTGAGTAGGTCCTCCTGCTCTCTGGTGTGCCCCCTATCCTTCATTCCTCCTATTCATCTCCTCATACTTGGCACTGAGATCATATACATCATTTACCTATGTGTCCAATGTCTCTGGGTTCCTCAAGAATCCCTGATGAAAAGTGACTCTTTATTTCCACCTAGAAAAACTATCCTCACTTTGGTCTAGATTGATGTATACTAAAGGAGGTGGTGAAAGAAGCAAGGGGTTCTGTACCTATACAAATCTAATTAATCTTCAATTCTTCAAGAATTTTGGCCAAAGCTATTGCTCTTCCATATGACCATCTAACATTAAGGGGTGAAATTATTTCCCTTTTCTTGAGATGCATGGGAAGAGGGGTATACCGCTCTTCACATGCATGCCATGCTGGTCCTATTAATTGTGGCCCTTGTTCCTGAAAGTGATCATGACATAGTTGGATGTTGTTATTGTATTTGACATGTACTTCATTTTTAAGTCTAACACCCAGAAATTATTTCTTGAAAGAGAAAGGATTTCTATGAGTATACCTCATCTGCAACCCCATAGTCTTTTCTTCCTGTGCATATTCTCTTGATCTATCTTTCCAGTGAAGTTGATTTTTCATGGTGGATAGGAATGATCTCAAATCTACTTCTCCCACAAATAAGTTAATAAATAAATTTGTATTTCTTTCTAGGAGAAAATTATGAACAAAGAACTCACACAACAAATTATGTTGTTCAGAGAGTGACTCAACAATTTTTTTTACAAATTCTTTGTCATCAAGATCATGTGGCTAGTTTTGGAAAATTCTTTGCAATTTCCATCTTAAAAGTTGTTCATTGACAAACATGGAGTACAACCTAGATGGTCTTCTATAGGATAATAGTAATTCACCAATTTTGGCATCATGTTTACCCCTATATGCCTGATGAAAATATTCTTTTAACATTACCAATTCTATGTTTAACCCATTATTCTCAAATTCCACATCCCTCAAGAGATAGCAATACTCTATCCATTTCATTAATATTGGAGGAATGCTTACCTAGAACCAATCTATAACAATAGGTTTAGTTTGTGTCCCTTTTGATTCCATGACTGGTTGAGTGTCACTCTCCTGCAGATTTTGTTCTAGCTCCACAATTTTACTCATAGAAGCATTTAATTCAATTTCATGTCTATTATTTTCTTTTTCAAAAGCACTGAATAATTGCATAAAATTACTTTTCAAATCTTGAATACACTTATCTTTATCACACAGAGTGGCATGATATTGCTTACCCTGTTAATTTTATTGTTGAATTTGGTATTGCAGTTGTTCAATAAGCTTGTCTTTTTCCTCCATTTTTGCAATCAATTTGGCAATTTCTTGGTCTCTTTTATGTACAATGGAAGTTTGCACCTCAATCTCTTCTTTTTGCTAAGTAATTTGAGTTTCATCATCCTCTAACCTAGTTCTCAACCCCATAATTTTTTCCTTTAACTTTTCTAATTCCTCATTTCTCTTATTAGATTCTATATCCCCTGTGTCCATAGAGAAGGATGCATGAGGAATTTCCTTATCAGGATGAGACACAATTTCCTCCTTAGTGTCCTCAAGAAGCGATGAGTGAGGAACGTTTTCTATTTCTTCATCAACATGAGGTGCATTTTCTACCTCAGTGCTCTCAAGAAAAGATGAATAAGGCACTTCTTCTATTTCTTCATCAATATGATGTACATTTTCTTCCACTTCTGGTATGCTCCCCACTCTGTCAAGAAAAGGAGATAAGCCCCCCATAGGTTCATCTTCGTCCTACTTTGGATGTGGCGATTGTATTTTCCCCCTTTCCTGTTCTTCGGGTGATAGGATTTCCTTGTCTTTTTCCCTAGGAAGTTGATCCCCTTGTTTTTTTATTTCATTTATTTTCTCATTATCATGTGGACTATCAATTTCTACTATCTTTATTGGAGTCTTGGTCTTCTTTATTTTTCTATCCTGGGGTTTAGTCTCATTGGCACCTAAAGATAACCCTTTACTCCTCCGCAAAGGATGAGTTACTTGAAAATTAACTTTACTTCATTTCTTTTTTCTTTCGAGGAGGCTCCTCTTCTCCTCCAGAATGCACAATTCCCACCTCCCCTTCCTATCCTGGGGTTTCTAACTCATTTGTTAGGGATTCTGGCACATTACCGCTAGGAGCCGTGGTATGTTGGGATTCAAGAGTGTTTAATGTCTCTAAGGAGGGATCTTCTATAGCCTATTCTTTTTGTTTAGAGGATTCTCCCTCCTCAAGTGATCTTCCTAGTTCATCATTTTCAAATTTTCATAGAAATATTTTCCAATTCTTTTCTAGCTTGTTGTGGAAATGGTATTTACATATTAGTTGTATCAGACTGTGATGTTTAAGGGGCCTCATCCCAAATTTATACTTTTCCATCATAGAGGTGACTGAATGGTAGAGAAAAGCTGGTAAATTTACCCTGAGAATAGGGTCCCCAATGCCATGGCATAAATGAGTCAGCAAGAGAAAAGGGGGTCCCACAACTATAGTCATTTGTCCCTCACAAGTGAGATATTTAATAATCTAGGCTACAGCAGACCTCCAAGGTTCTGGAAGAGACATTCTATGGATTCCCTTATTTTGTCCCCTAGTGTTTATGGTCATTATAGGTTGGGGTTCCCCTTCCCTATGGAACAGTTCTATTAAATTTTGATAGGGAACATGAGCATTCACATTCAAATTAATTCCTTTGTTCTCGAGACCAAAAAGATGAGCAATGATTTTCATACTTACCCAGAATCATTTGTTGCGCACCACAATCTTCCCATCCGCAAAATTATCGATGAATTCCTTCACAAGCTACTTTGTGTACCCTTCAAATTGTTTCATGAAGTCCAGCCATCCAAATTTCTAAAATAAAGTTGTTATATTTCCCAATGCCAACAATGGCACTGCAGAAGTTGGCTCAGACTTTTTCTTTTTTTTTATTCAAGGGGTAAATGCTTTTGACCAGAGCTATGAACTGAAATACAACCATTCAACAATACCACCCCAATGGGGTTAGAACCTTGGTGGCAATAACAACAGTGCCACCTATAAACCATCACACCATGCCAATACCGGCTTGGCTCAGACTTCTTCTTAGCACCTCCCATTTTCTTTATCTCTTGGTGAGATTCTACAGAACTCTATAATTTTCTCTTCATTGAATTGCAGATAGAAAAAGATTTATGTGTCAATATACTCAATGGGGAAGAAACTAATTACCAACTTTCTTGTCACCTTACTGTATAATTATGATGGCCTTTCATGGGGAATTACAATTACTATCATACTCTTAGCAATCATGTAACAGGACACAAGTTTCAAAATTATAAGGAGGAACGAATCATGCCAATTAATTAACGTTTATTCAAAATAAGTACTAACCCTTTTAAATAAATAAATTCTCACATACCTTAAGTCTTGTCATTAGATCAAATGTCACTCACCTGTGCTAATGTAATTGGATAGTCATATGTTTGGCGAGGGCGGTGGTGGCTAATAATGGCACGGATGGGATGGTTGAAGTGATGGCGGAAATTATTATGACAAAAAGGTGTCATAATAATCTCATTTATTATGGGAATATTTGGTATGATGTGGAAAAATAATTATAAGGGAGTAGATATTGAAGCGGAATTAAAGGATGGGCATGTGTGGAACTTAGGAAAAATTAAAAAAACTGGAAAGAAAAAATTTACACAAAAATTTGGAGCATTACCGAGAAATGCAACCAAAGTAGAGAAAAAGAGAGTCTCAAAACATCATAGAGAGATTTCATCAGAACATGGTGACCAAATTGGAAATTCCAAAGCATCATTGAACAAATGTTGTCAAGTCAGTAACCAAGATTTCCAGAGCATCACTGAAAGATGTAGCCGGAGCAGCAACCAAAATTTCTAGAGCATTGTCGAAAGATGCAACTAGAGCAACAACCAAAATTTATGGAGCATCATCAAAAGATGCAATCAAAGTAGCAACCAAAATTTCTAGAGCATCCAAATAGAATTCTGGAGCATCTAAGCAACATTCCAGAGCATCGCTAAAAATATGTCACCTGAGGGGAGAACAACATAATTCTGGAGCATCGTTGAAAAGATGTAGCTGGAAGAAAGAAACAGAAAAATTTTAGAGCATCACTGAAAAGATGTTGCCAAAGGAAAGAAACAACAAAACTTTGGAGCATCACTAAAAAGATGCAGCTGGAAGGAAAAAAATTGTGACATTTTGGCCTTGGCTTCCCGAAGCACCGTTGAGTGATGCATCAGGATGCAGGATCAAAATGATGAGTGGCACCAGTCTGTTGTACAAATTTTGGAGCATTGTAGCAACAATTTCCTGAGCATTACAAGAACCATGCTAATAGATTCTGGAGCACCGTAGTAAGGTGTGCCAAAATTGTGCTTGGAAAAAGGTGAAGTCCTACAAAATAGGGACAAAATTTTAGTCAAGTCCAAATGATACAACCAGTGAGGAAATCAAAGAAAAATTTTGAAATAAAGATTTTTTTTTGTTTTTTTTTGGCTCTTATTTAGACTAATAGAATTATGTTGACCCTCCCACAGCAAAGTCAATGTAGTGGATTTCTCCCTATGTTTCCACCATTTTTGTAAACTCTTCCTTATTAACAGGTTTATGGTAGAGACATAATTTGTGCCCATTAACTAGGAGAGTTCAGGTATCACCATCAATAGGTTCCAGCTAGACCAAACCATTAGCAAACACTTCAAGAAATTTGTATGGTCTAAGCCAGTGTGTCTTGAGTTTCCCCTAATGATCCTTGTATCTAGAATCGAACAATAATTCCCAATCCTCAGTATGGAATTATTTCTCTTTGATTTGTTTGTCATGCCAAACCTTACTTTTTGTTGTTGGACCAATTCAGTTTGATGGACGGCATCCAAAAAAAGTTCACCCAATTCACTAAGTTGTAAGACTCTCTCTATTTGGGCTCATTTAAGATCCATGCCCAATTCCATGGTTGTCCTAAGGGTTTGGAGTTTGAATTCAATGGGTATGAGGGGCTTCTTCTTTAATACTAACTATAGGCGCTATAGCCAGTGGTTGATTTCCAAGTCATGTTGTAGGCCCAGACAATTTGCAGTAGTTTTCTAGCCCAATCTTTTATTCCCGAAGAAACCATTTTTGTCAAAATATTTTCCAACTCCCTATTAGTGACCTCAACTTGTCTGCTTTCCTACAGGTGGTAGGGTGAGGAATTCATGTGACTTACTTGAAAGTGATCTCTGAATTCCAACACCACTTTGGACATAAACTGGGGGCCTTGGTCCGTGATAATTGTCCTTGGAGGTCCAAATTTGAGGAAAATTCTATTGTAGAGGAAATCAGCTACTTGTTCCTCCCTAGAAATACATAGGGCTTGGACTTTTGTCCACTTGGTTAGGTATTTGGTACAGACTAGAATGTACTCATTACCTTGTGAAGGAGGGTCTATTGGCCCAATAAAATCCAATCCCCATTTTTTGAATGGTTCAAGGACTACATAAGGCTGTAGGGGAATTTTTTTAGAAGCAGTTGGTCTACCTACTCTTTGACATTCATCACATCAGAAAACGTATTTCTTGATGTCCTTTGCATTGAGGGCCAGTAGTATCTTGCTCCCAAAATCTTTTAAGTTGTCCTCTTAGCAGAATAATGCCCTCCTAAAGGGTAATCATGGCAGGCTCTCAAAATACTATAAGTCTAATCTTCCCTAACACACCATAGTAAAACCATATTAGGTCCACATCGAAACAGGATTTCATTAATCCATTTAAAAGGGGCACTTTCTCTGATGAGGCATTTCTTCTGTTTTGATGAAAAGTGAGACGACACTTCCACAGTGGCCAAATAATTCACAATATCGGCAAGCCAAGGAGTTTTAGTGGAGATGGTGAACAAATTTTTTTCTAGGAACTCAACTTGTATTGGAGGACAGTCGCCATCATGTTTAATCCGAGATAGAAATTTTGCAACTACATTGGATTTCCCTAGTTTGTCAACAATTGTGACATTAAATTCCTGGAGGAGAAGTAACCACCTAATTAGCCTTGCATTTATGATTGGTTTGTTCATGAGATACTTAATGGTCAAGTGATCTGTATGCACTATAACTTTATATCATGTGACATAATGTCGAAACTTCTTAATTGCATGCACTACAACCAAGAATTATTTCTTCGTTGTGGTATAATTATTTTCTATTGGTGGCAAGTTCTTGCTAATGAAGTATATAGCATATTTTCCCCCATTCTCATCTTCTTGACCTAGAACCACTCCAATGGCATCATTAGATGTGTCAGCATAAATATGGAACAAAAGATTCCAATTAGGTCCTCAAAGGACAGGGGCAGAGATGAGTTTTTCCTTAATAATTTTGAATGAAGACTAACACTCAGGCGTCCAAATGAAGTCTACATTCTTCTCGAGAGAAAACATAGGAGCTAAGATTTTGCTAAATTTTTCTATGAATCTTTGGTAGTATCCAACATGCCCTAAGAAACTCCTGACGTTAGTCTATGTTTTAGGGATCTCAAGTTGTATGAATTCAATTTTCTTAGGATCAACCTTAACTCCTTCGGTTGAAATATGATGTCCTGGCACTATTCCTTGTTCCACCATGATCAAAAATTTCTTTTGACTTAGGGACAGTAGATGATCCTCACACCATTTTAACACTATGTCTAGATTTGTGAGAGCTTCATCGAAAGTTGAATCGTATATAGTGAAGTTTTCCATATATACTTCCACACACTCATTTACCAACTCAGCAAATATAGCCAAGATGGCCCTTTGAAATGTGGTAGAAGCATTACACATCCCAAAGGGAAGAACCCTATATGTAAATTTCCCCCAAGGGTAGGTAAATTTCATCTTATCCTGGTCTTTTGTCACTACCTGTATCTGGTTGTATCCACTAAATTTGTCCAAGAATGAAAAATATTTCCTCTCTTCCAAGTTATCCAACACTTGTTCCATGAATGGCAGGGGAAAATAGTCTTTGTGTGTTGCCTGTTAAGCTCCCTATAATCTACACACACTCTCCACTTCCCTTTCTTCTTTGGAACTACAACCAAGGGTGACACCCACTTGCTGTCAAAAATTGGGTAGATAAATCCTACCTGCAGGTTTTTCTCAATCTTAGTCTTAACGATGTCCTTAAGGGTAGGATTGAGTCTTTGTTGTGGTTGGATAATAGGTTGAACATCCTCAGTATAGATATGATGCGTACACACATTGGGGTGTATTCCTCTCATATCTTTATAGTCCTAAGCAAATGCTTTAGATCTACTCACCAGGGTGTCAAACAATCTTTGTTCTTTTGTTTTAGTCAACCACCTATTAATGTTCAAAGTTTTTCCTCATAGCAACACAATGGTTTTGACTCCCAGGTGGTTGGACATGACAATGTACATAGGCCTTGTCAAAGTGTTAAGTGGGCAGCTGTGAGGTATAGTTCTATGGAGCCAAGAAACATTTGCAAAGAAATGGTGAGTTTTGGGAACTAAGTTCATCAACGGACAAGGTAATCCAATAAAAATAGCACCATCAAATTTTGCATGATCTATGTTAATTGGGTGTCCCAGGATTTCTTCTATGTCTGACATTTCCTCACTGCTCGAATCCATGTCAATATTTTCCATATCGTTCTCCAATTCATTCTCTAGCTCTTCACCATGTTGTTTAATAACTCCCATGGCCAGTGAAGCCAAATTATCCTATCCATTAGGGCTTTCTAGTTCATCAACCAATACTTTTATGTGTTCAACAGGCTTGGCAAGAGGATACAAAAACAAATTTTTTCTATTAGATCCATGGGATATGGTCATTCCTCCCTCCCTGCAGTCAATTTTGGTTGTAACCGTAGTCATCCATGGTCTTCCCATAATTATTGGATAAATTTCTTTAGGTGTAAGGGATTTAATTATCTAGAAATCCACTGGATATTCCCATCCATCCACCTTAACGAGAATGTTTTCAATGATTCCTTTGGGAATAGCTATGGATTTGTTTTCCATCTGTAAGACTGTAGTTGTGGGGTGTAGATCAGTAAGTCCTAATTTTTCCATCATGTCAACAGTCATTATGTTAATGGTTGCTCTTAGGTCTAGTAAAGCATTAGTTATTGCTACCTCATTGACTGTTATTGTTATAAGCAGCCTTCCTAGGTCATCATACTTCGGAGTAGTGGTTGTTCTAGCTAAAAAATCAGCGAAGTACCCATTTATGTGGATGGTGTTGATTTGTTTTGGATTTTTCCCCAGGGTCTTAATACACAATTGTTTAATTAGTTGATTTAACTCAAGTATCTCTTTAATCACTTGTCACAAGGGAACTTCAATCTACAATTGTTTAATTTCATGTATCAATGTAGTCTTAGTGGTTGAGATCACTTCCAAAGCATTTTCCACAGGAATTGGTTTCAGTCACTCCGCAAAAGGTGTTTTGATTTTTTCTTTAGATGCAGGAGCTTTGGAGGTTCAGTTAAGGTTGTTTGTCTCTCAATGTTGAATCCTTCAAAATTTTAGTTGGAGACTGACCCCCCTCCTCCTGAGGTAGGTCGGAAGCTCCAGTTGAAGATGGTGGGTCGGGCTCAGGTTCTATGGATGTGGGTGTTATGGAATTTTTCTCAACAGACTTTGTGGCAGGTTCATCGATGATTTCTTCAATAGTCAGTTTCAAAAGTGTTTTACCATACCTCAATTGTAGGTTTCCACAGTGTATGGCATTAATTCTAGTGACATTGTCTTGTTTGGCAAAATACACTGGAGTATTTGGGCGATTGTTCTTTGGGTTAGGGACTGGTTGCGCCAAAAGTGGTGGTTGGTTAACTTGTTTAGTTTGTGGAGTATTCGAAGGAGGTGGTAGGAGAGTCTGTTGTTGGGTAGGCATTCTCCTGAGGGCAGTGTAAAATTGATGCTGAGGTTTATTCCATTGAGGAATGGGATTTTGAGAGTACCAGTGTGGTTGAGGCTGATTAGGCCACTGAGGGTTACCCCAAGATTGGTTTGTCCATTCTAGTGGTCCCCAAGGATAGGTTCTCCAATTAGAGGGTACTGGAGGTGGTGATTGAGGCCAAGGTGTTTCCCATTGATTGTTATTCCAATTGGGTTGGGGACTCTAGTTAGGATTGGCATTCTATCCATAAGAAAAATGGCCTCCAGTTCTTTGATTAACAATGTTCACTTCTTCCTCGACTGAGGGTTTTCTTTTCTTGGAGTTTTTGATGGTGTTCAGTAGCTCACACTGGTTGGTGGGGTGATTTTTTTTTCACACTTGACAAACGCCAACATTATCAACTTTGTCCAAGGGACATTCTCTTAGAAAATGTTTATTTTGTCATTTGGGGCAATAGATGGATAAGGTCTCAGAGTTTCATGTTTTATCCTATATGTCATCTAAAGTGGTGTTTAGTTGGACAATAATTTTGGTCTTGAAGTTAGCGAGCTCTTTGTGAACTTTGCTAATGTCACTAGAACCTCTAAAAAGGGTGGACTTCCTAATTCCTCCTTGAGTTCGAGAGAAATTCTAACATAATTTTTTAATATCTTCTAGTCTCAGTTGGGACACATCTCCTTTTCCCATTAAATCTAAACTCCTATGATCTTCGTCATCGAGATCTTTGAGGAATAAGGTATTCAAAATATCAAGACTTATAACTTCCCCACCACAGCATTTAGATAAGAAGATAAACCTATTTAGGTAATCCTCTAAACTTTCATCCTCATTTTTCCTTATTTTGAATAGTTCTTCTTTCTTATCACTCACCCTGCAGTAACTTTCGTATTTCTCCAAAAATACAGACTCCATTTCATCCCAGGAGGTTATCGACTGAGAGACTAACCCCATAAACTAGCACATAGTTGAGTCTTTTAGAGTGAAAGTTAAAAGCTTTAGTTTCTAATTATCATTCTTGTAGTCATATTTCTAACACAAGACATTAAATTCAAATAGAAACTGGTTAGGGTCCTCAATAGACAAACCTCGAAAGGTTGGCAAGAAAGCTGGTGAGATATTTTTCATTATTGTATCATCATATGTATCAATAGCAATAGGATAAGTAATTATGCATGGTGGAGGGTTATCATTATTGTTGTTATTGGTGGCATTTCTATGGTCACCCATGATGTTGAAGGGGATGTGATCCTCTTCCAAAATTTGTTCAGTGGCACAAGGTTTAGGGGTTTGCAAAAGAATATGCTCCTCGACCACTATTTTTTCTCTTTCTGAGGTATGAGGGAAGGTCTCAAGTTGACCCTATTTGGTCAATTCCTTAGTAAGTTCTTGATATGAGTTTCCTTCCTCCCTACTTGTTGTTGGTGTGTCAATTGGGGGGGTTTTTGGTATGAATCTTCTATGGGGGCCTCATTTCCTAACCATGTAGAAAAGAAGCCAAAGAACTAATTCTATCCCTTAAAGAGGTATTCAAGATATCTCCTACTAACACTAGAAAAAGGATTTCGCGACAACGGTGCCAAAAAGTGGTAGGCTATCATTAGGTCCTAACACTTTAGTGAATAATCACATCAATATATCGACTAGGAAGTGTCCAATGGTTGTATGCAATAGAAGACATCTCAACTTCTCTCTTAGGTTTCCTAAACACTAACCAACTAAATAAAAGTTCTAAGCTAAAGGGCCTCTAATCTTGAAAGCAATGAATCATCTATCTAGAAAGTGGAAAATAATTCAAACCAAAAAATAGAAAACTATAAATCTGAAAAGCATCACCACTAAACTAGAAAGCATGGAAATGATTAACCCTAAGAATGAATGAATTATTGAAGAAGTAAAACATGTAAAGAAATTAGGAAAATTTTATCTAATGTAGAAGATAACAATCCAACTACTAATCATAAAATAATTTAACAAAATCAACTGAAGAAAGGTGCTTCGGGCATTCAATTGTTAAGCTTAGAAACTATAGAATTAGTTGCAACCTGTAGGCTTGACACTCACAACATAACATATACTCATGAAAATGAAATGCAATTTCAACTATTATCTACAAAAATAAAATACAAAATAATAAATAGAACACTTATCTATCTATCTATAACCCTCAAGTGGCCAACTCTCGGGTGTGTCTACAGCTACCTCGGATCACATGCACTAGAAATCTCTAAGTTACTTCATTCCAAATACTTCATTCACATTGCTCAATAATTCAAAGAGTGGTGGGAAAAATCATTTGTATTCATATTGTAGTTTTTTTTACTCAAAAGACATATTGGCAGCATAACGATAATCTTCTTCTATTCATCATTTGCAATAGTTACATATTTATATGAAGAAGACTAACAAAATCCTACTTTCCAGTTGATGGATTCTTTCCATGGATTTCCAATAGCAGATGCGATTTAAATCCCATGACATACAATTAAAGAGGCTCATACGAGCCATAAATTTTTTAAAACTGGAAAATAACAGACTATGAAGACTCGGGCCAAAATGTGTGCTCCTAAAATTTTGATGCTCGCTCGCTTGTTTTCAAAAGTATCAAGATCCGTGTTTATTTCCCTTTTGAATGGAATGGTGATGGGAGTGGAGTTGAATTGTGAAATGCTCAAAGACTAAACCATTAAATCAGCATAAGTAAGCTGAATTCACCTAACTTCAAGAAGTAAAGTTTGCACACTTATTCATAAAAAGAGAGCAATTTTTTTTCCTAAAGGTAATCAATTGGTAGGGTAATTTGGGTTGGAAGGTTTTAGATTTGTATATTAAGGCCATTATGTTGATGAGGTTATTTTTACCTCATCACTTAGTGTACCTTTTTATGGGGACAACCCCTTATCATGATGTAGTTTATTTGGAAACATATCATTGGGATATGGGTTTCCAACTTGTCTCTTGTGATCTTTTCATTACATGGCATTTATCATTTTTCTACTTTAATGTAATTTCTCATAGCATGGTGTTTTTCAATTTATTTAAAGTGGGGGCATACATTAGCATTATTTTTTCTTCACTTTGTTCATAGATGATGAACTTAGTGTTGCATTGATATTTAACATTTAACACTTTTCACTTCACTTTGTTCATAGAGGTTGAACTTAGTGTAGTATCGGCATAGAATTTTGATCATTTTGTATCATTTATCAAGGTTATTAGAGAGTATAACTCTTGATATGGTTATGGGAACACCTTGTAGACCTAGTGTGTGTTTCTCATTTTTCTACCTATTTTGGGAGCTCACCTAGTGAAAAACGGTCCTCACTAGCCTATGTGTCTTCTTATTTGTATGGTTTCTAGCATAATACAACTTGTTAGCCCAATACCCTTTTTTCCTTTTTGAATTTATTTTGACATTGTATTTTTTTTATCTTTTCTTTCTACATATCATGTGTGTTCCTTTGCTCTTATGTTGGTTTTCCATGGGATATTGGATTCTAGGGGCTTGGTCACCTCCCTTGATCCCTAGTCATCTTAACTCTCTAACATTTGGACAAGTGAACCCCTCTTGACATATATTTATCTACTTTAGTGTGAGTTCGAACGTAAATTCATACTTTCACTGAAGTGGGGGCTAAATGTAGTGTATAAAATTGTATACTCTTACAATCTCACATTATGTTTTGGCTCCCTAATTTATTATACTTAATTGAGCTTATAATTTTCCAAATTATGCATTCCAAAGCCTAATTTTTACCATTTTATAAAGGAGGACAAGCATTAAAAAAATGCATCCAATCATTAAATTATCCTCGACTTTGGGTGTCCTAGAAATTTGGACCAAGACCCAGTCTCCCATGGGCAACTAGGTCCCACTTCTTATTCAAAACCCAAATTCAAATATGCTTGTGGTATTTTAACATCTAAAATTCAAATATGAAGTGTCAAATTTTAGAATCTATTTTTTGGGAAATTGGATAAACACCTATAAATACCTAGTTATTTTATCATTTGAAATCTAACAAGATAGAGGTAAACATCAAGAGAAAATATTATTATCAAGAATATTCAAGAGTAGCATTATTATTTATAACATAAATTCAATATCCAAAATCATGTCAAGTTTTGTGTGTGTTCATGTTAATATCTTGTGAAGGATAGCATTGTTGTAGGCCTCCAAGCATTCAAGTATTCAAGAAAATATATCAACCAAGATCTAAGACCTTGAAGTGATGTGCATGACTTTTTTCCTTCAAGGAAACCATTGAAGGGTGGTGAGTTGTAGCATTATGTTCATTCATCATTCCTTCCTTTCAATTATCATTTATCCATTGAAATTTTCCATTTTGGAAGTTGGAAGAGGTTTGAATAAGACAAGCCCCTGTATGGAACAATATTTTCCCTCTTTGTGAATGTGCAAGTTGTATGTTTGGAAAGGATTAAAGAGATCTTGAAGGAAAATTCTCCATTGTTGCATTTTTTGTCATCAACCTTGTCACTTGACACAAAAAACTCAATTATATAATTTACTAACACCATTTTGACACGAAAAACTTAATTATATAATTTACTAACACCATTTTCATAGTGGTGCAAGTGGAAAACAGAAGCTCAAATCCAACACCAGAGGATCCCAAAAGTTGAAGAAGACACTCTAAGAAAGACCTAGTCGCCTAGGGGGACCCAATCCTACTAGAGCACTCAAATCCAACTTTTAGTGGCAGGTACACATCAATTTTCACTTTCTAGATCCACTTGCAAATTTTTGTTTCCATCTTTTTATCTTTGATAAATTACATTTTTCATATTAGTTCACATAGTATAATTAAGTGAATCCATCAAAATCATTTCCAATCATTCCTATTCCAAACATGGATGGAGGTCCAAGTTTGATTGACTCACCTTGAAGGTTGAAAGCCAATCTATACACCTTATTGATCTGTATCCTAATGAAATTATAGAAATGAGGGAACTATCCCTAGGTTATGAGCACTAATTTTAGGTCTACCCCACATTTTTATGTTTTAGACTGAAAATAACATGAAAATTACATTAGATTGTTGTCATAAATAGTTGATAACATCAAGCTACAACTACAATAATTACAATAGAAAATCCAAAATTAGAATCCAAATCAAGCACCAAACTGATATAAAACTCTCACCACACACCAAAATGAAATATACTAATCTGAGTAGTAAGATTTATGATAGGAATTATTACAGATAATGATAAATTTTTTTACCTACTTCCAAACCAAATCTGAAAACCAAATCACACTTCTACACTAGCAAACCCTTGCATGCAACTATAAACAAAGCCTCTAACTGATACTTTCTAGCACACTGGAAATCTATGGATGAAATTGCACCTAGAGACCCTTGGTTTATCATCCTTGGAGGTTAGCCTTGGTTTATCAACCTCAAAAGAATTGTCACAACCTGTGAGAGAAAACATGCATGAATGCATGAATAATGCAAGAAAATAACTTTTATATGATATTCCTATTCTAGAAGCATCTTGTGTGCCCAAAATCCCATTCCCAACATGGAAAACTTGCAATTCTTGGTGGTAACTCTCATAATTAAAGCTCTTGACCCAAATTCCAAGTGTGTTTTATGCACCCACAATAATTTAAAACCAAAATATGCAAAAATTGATCTTCTTCCAAATGCTACACCCAACTTGGTCCCATCGAGATAAATTTAAATATTTATTTTTTTATTTCCCAAAATATCTCAATTTATTTAAAATTCAAATATTCACTTTCTTATTTAATTTCCCAATCTTGATTTCCAATTCTAGGCAATCTAGAAAGGCTATTTTTAGAAAGGGGACATTGCAAAATGACATTTTCATTCTAAATTTTAGCTATAATTAAAGTATCCTTGTATATGCTTAAGTGATCTTCTGCATCTTTATGAAAATAATACTTTGGAAACAACTTTTTAGGATTTTTTTATAAGATCATAATATATCACAAATTGTTTTGGATATTCCATGTTAAAGAAAGCCATAACTACAAGAGGTGGCATGACTGGTATTTGGTTTCTAGGAGGAGCACCTACAAATTTTTATCTTTGTATCCTACTTGTTCTATAATTATTTAAATCTATGAGTTATACTTGAGGATCACTATACTTGGACCTAGTAAATCTTCTCTACTCCAGCTTGATCTATGTTAACAACTAGCTCTCCTTCTAGCACCAAGTCCATTGACATGGTTGCTACACACACACAAAAACATGTAGATAAATCCTTTTCCATTTGAACAAGAGAACCTATCTTTCTTGAAATAATCACTAGATTTCTTAGTTAAAGGGAATCTTAGTTATCCCAAGGCTTGAGAATGTTAGATCTTGACTTACTAGGTTCACTCAAGATTTGTTGTGCAATTATTGTTAAGCATAAGGGGTTTGTTGGTTTTGAGAAATATTTCAACTTAAAACAATCTAGTAATATGTGGATTTAGAAAATTGAACATGCATTACCTTTCACTTTTAAGTATTCCAAGTCATTCAGAAATAAAACTAATAAAAGATAATATTTAAGAGGAGAAAGGGCCTAAGAAATTAAAATCTCTCAGTTATTATCCATGCATTTATATAGAAATATCTAAACCAAAGCATTTAATATTTTGTATTTTACTATATTTCTTGACACCTACTACAAAATAATGTAAAAAAATTTGAAAATAACTGTTTAGCACTAAAATAGAATCAAAATTCACCCAAATCTAGTGCAACAAATTGACTCTTATGATAGGAGTAAACAACATAAAGTTATTCAAGATTTACGAATTGAAATAACCTTCAAACTGATTTAGTATTAGAAATATATATCGTAAACTTACAATTTTGTATATTGGAATTGAACAAAAAACATGACTTAAACATAAAATTAGTAATGTTCCAACTTTAGTCTAATTATTTCAATAATTTTTAATCCTTCAAAAAGAATAACACTCTTGCTTTTTATAGAACACAAGACAATAGTCAATCCAAAAAAAAACATGGATAATAGAAAATAAACCAATCAATAAATAGCATGTGGCACAAGGGCATTGGTGGCACTTAGAAGATATTTGTTATCATCCCTAAAGACAAAGTCAAAATATGCACTTTGACTTCCTTCACTGTTGTTCAAATGCTAGAAAAACATGGGTAAAGTACACGTGTTCTCTCAACCTTCCAAAAATGTGGGAATAAGTTGTTGACACTTCCTTTCAAAATCCCCAATCTTGACGATGAGTTCCACTATTAGGGAAAATAAATGTTGGTGGAAATCGAGAAAAACTTGTAGTTGTGCTAGCCGATCAAAAACTTGAATCTTCCTTGTTCTCGGTTACCCACTATTTTCCTTTGGAAACTTTCTCTACAAATTCATCTCCTCCCTTTATGAGCCTATATTCTTTTAAAGCTGTTAAAACCCAATTTACATCTTCTTTTGGGACATTTTGCATCATTTTCCAACTAAAATTGTGCCATGCATATCCTTCTATCACAATCTTCATAGCTTCATTTCTTTGAGCTACATCAAACTCATATCTCACCATGTGATTGCAATATTTGATCATTAGATCCATGGCCTCTTGATTTAGTGACTGAATAGGGTGATTAATCACCTTCTCAAGCAAACTTTTGAATTATTTTACCTCAACATCATTTTATTCCAAATCATCCTAATTACATATTTGTTGTGTAAGTATTTCCATAAGGTCCAAATATTTTTCCACCTTCTTTTCACTTGTCACTGCCACCTTCTCCAACTCTTTCATGTAATGCTATAGTGAATCCTTCTCCCAAGTTAATTGTAGCATCCAATTCTTCAGCTTCAAAACATTTTGTTTTGTTACCACCTTTTCCTCTAGCAATAAATGGGTTTCTATTTTTTGAATAGCTTCTAGTCATCGTAGCTCTATACCATTTTTTTTTAGGAAATATTTGCACTTAGCCATTAGCCCTTTGGACTTTTTGAGACAATGGGAAGCTTCCTTTCATTTTCCTATGGCTTCTTTTATACTTTATTTTCCCTAGTGCACCAAGCTCCCTATCCACTTATCGAACACCTTCATTTTGTGCTTCAATTTTTTGATCACATTCACTTGCTCCTTGGACATCAACACTAGATTAGGTGATAACTTTGTTAGTGATTGACTTGGTTGAGCTATGAATCTGATGAAATTTTGCATTTGAGCTATGTGCTCCTTCAATTAATTTCTCTTTTGCTTATCTTTCCTCATATAGGTAGCAATTTCCTCTTCATCTTCATTTCTTCTATTTCATGTTTTTGTGATGAGTGCCCTAGGTTAATTGTTGATATCTTATAATCTTGGGTAGTAACTTCATTTTTATCCTTTTCTCCGATAGGAGTAGCTACCTAGACAACTTTCCCACCATCTACACTTCACCTAATGGTGTGTCTGACCCTAGTCTTGGCCTTTGGCCTTGGTGTTTCCATCTCTTGCATTATAATTTTGAAATATAGAGGCACCATTTGTATTTGCAGTGGTGGTGCTAATTGTTGAGCTCTCCAATTAGGCATTTCTTCACCTAGTCTTACCTCTTCAAGACCTTCTTGCTCTAATGCATGGCCTCTATCTCTGTCAGCTTTGTTGTGCATGTTTTGCACACACGCCTCGTCGAAGGCAAGGACCCCCTCTTTTCACTCCTGATGGGTCATTCTCACTCCAGACGGACTACTTTGCTTCTGTCTCACATTGTGCACCCTTGTTTCCAAGCCCAAGCTAGTCATAGGCCTTAAAATGATCAATTTCAAATCAACCAAAATCATCAACCTAAGTTTCCCTAAGTCATTTACCAATGCGAGCTGGACCCTATGGGTTTCCCCTTGCTTTTCACCTGGCATCCGTTGTCCTTCACGGACCTGTATTTGTGGTTTTCCTCTGATCGTTTTCTATTGTGCTTCATCGTTCACCTGCAGTCGAGTCCCTAGGTCTACCCAACGACTGGACCCTACACCTATTTTCGTTGTTGTGCCCTTCATACTCCACAAATCTGCAGTTGTAGGTTGCCCCATGTGGGTTTCCATCACGTTTCACTGCTCTCACGATGGCTAACCCTTAACCACCGCCCACAGAGTGGGCTCTACATTTGGTCCTTCCATCCCATCTTTGTCATTGCCAAAGAAAACTTGACTCGATACACTTCAAGATTGCTTAAGTCTGAAATGATTGTGGTATTTTGCATGGATTTCCTTCACCCGAGTGTCGTTCTCTACACGACTTAACTCTTGCGCCATGCCACGGATTGGATCCCACTTGTACCATTTCGTCAGAGTATACCTTAAGATCCGTAGGAAAGCTTTTAAGTCAAAACCCACTGTGCAGGCCCACCCTTATGGGCTGCCACCTGTGGGTGTCCATCACCCTAATGTTGTTTATGAACGGTGAAGCTCCACTGACTCCCCACTCCGTGGCTCGCAACCCATCGACGTCATCATCCTCTGTGAGCTTCTCTGGGGTGGCTGTTGTCCATCACCTCACTATCATGAAATGGAAATCATACGTGGTGCACTCACACAATTCACCCACAGTCATTCATTCACTATGCCATGGCCCTCACTCACCTAGCCATTCCCACATAGCCTTATTGGTAGTGTCTCCACGTTGATTCATAATTCTCCCCAACAAATTTTCCACAGCACCGCACATTAGAGCTTTTCAATTTACAAATGGGGGTATTCTAAGCTAGTGCCAATGGTGGTCATCCTTGCGGAGTGCACAATATGGGCCTCTTCCTGTCTCCTACCCCTCTCTTGACAGTGTTACCCAAACGGCTTCCCATGGGCTACCACCCATACAAAAATCATGCTCACAGACTATGCATACTATCCAGGCGCTCCATCCCAACATGACATCTCCTGCGAATGAATCTCATCTATGTGGAGTCTTCCATTTTCAATGATGTTGAAATGATAGAGTGTGGGGCCTTCCTCCTCCTGCGAGCTTTATGGAATGATGAGTTTCGGCGAGTTGTGTGGTCTACCATGGTGATCTCGAATTGACTTAAAATCATCTCACATTAGCATAGAGAAATATCAACGAGGCATAATCCCATTTTTGAATGGGAAAATACCGACGTCGTCCAAATTCCCATGGAGATCATCTATGTGAGACCTGATATGTGGGCCTCTTCCTGCTTTATGCCACTTCCTAGGCCTCTCCACCCCAGCGCTCCACTCTCCTACGTCTGCAAGCTTTCATTCATGCGGGATCCACCAACCTCGATGTTGTCCCTCGACTTTAGTATATACATAATCATTAGGTTTTCTATAATCACATTATGCACGATGAAGAGAATATTTGGTCAATGAACATTAATTGGCCATCTATTCACAAACATGCTCCCCATCCTTAACAACTTATTTCTTTTGACAAGGAGAGCATTCGATAATGAGGGATCGTTTCTCTATTTGAATTCAAGATTCAATTTAATTCCCATCGCTTGTGTGTATCTTATGTTCAGAAACATTGTCGGGTATCTATGCATCCTTGCCATTTCATCGGCTCGGTTTCAAGAGCCCTCTATGTCGAGGCTACTGCTCATCATTCCTATGATAAGTCCACCAAAAATCAACTAAGTTCGCATGATGCTTTATTTGAGCAAGAAAATTTAGGAGGATGCCTTGCCAAGATGTTAAAACAAGATGTTTCAGCGAACCATTCCTCTATGGGGCTCATTGGTATTAGACCAAGGAGTTGAATATCTAAGCACTTGGTCATTTTGGGAACGCAATGATCATTTTCAATCAAACTCTTTATGAGGGCTAGCTTGTGAGAGCTCGCGTGTGGGGATCTATGTTCTCAATGATGTGGTTTCTGATATCCCTCCCTTTGTGTCTTCCTACATAAATCTACCCACGCTACTAGCAGCGGTGCCCATGAGTGTTTTCCTTGCATCAATGGTGCTTGTGGGCTCCAACTATGGGATTTTTGTGGTTGATGGTCATTGTTAAACAAATTTTCTATAGCTACAACCCGCACTCTCCCATCCAATGGATTCTTCCTCTATAGAACCCAAGTTCTCCATGGCTATCTCTTTCAAAAGTTCCTTCCACATGTTATGAGTGAATGATGATCTTCAACGAATGTGGGTACGGATGCACATTGGGATAAATAGGCCTGTCGTCTAGGATCTGCCAAGGAGATCAAACCAACACGGATCGAAGTAGGAAAATAATGAGAAAAGATTGGAATTTCAACTAGATTCATGTGGAAAAAATCAAAAGGATACAATCCAAATGGTGTAACTATGTGAAAGCCTTACGAGCAAATGATGATCTTCAACGAGTGTAGGTACAGACGCACATAGGGATAAATAGGTCTATCATCTGGGATCTACCAGGGAGATCAAACCAACATGAATCAAAGCAAGAAAAATATGAGCAAAGACTGGAATGTCAACTAGAGTCCTATGGAAAACATCAAAAGGCTACAATCCAAATGGTGTAACTATGTGAAAGCCTTAAGAATGGCCTATAGAGGTCGCAGACTCTGCCATACTGAATGAAGTTAGTCATCATTTTATGGCCAGGTCACGGCATCCTCCTTCCCACTGTTGATCATCCATACAACTCTACATCCCCTTCACATGATGGCCATGTATGCGGGCTCCGGTGGTCCATTCGCTATCACCTCCTCCATTTGGACGATAGTGTGAATCTGTCTAATGAAGTAACCTAATCCCATATGAGCATCGAAGGTGTAATAGTATGGATTTGATTCAAGTTATCAAAGTGGTAGATATGTAAATTTAACAAATAGATCAATAAGGTATGGCGCCGCTTCTTTTATGCTTGGAATCCTCAATAAAGGTGGGTTGTGGAAGAACTGAGGAGGTTGCAAATTGTGCACATCATGATAATGTAGGCTAAGCCCTGCGGTGAGCAAGAATGCAGGCTCTGAGACTCTCTTGACCATTGTTGTTGATCTAGCCCAAACAGCCTCCACAGATGGCTTCCTCCCCGACGGAGCCCACCACCTTTGATGTTGTTTTGGCAGCCTTCTCAATGTCGTCACCCACAAATCCCATCCCTAATAGTGTGCAACCCTTCTCCTTCTAAAAACATCAAGGGATGAACTTCCCATCTAATGGGACAGAACAACAAAAGGAGTGCTCCATTTCAAGTTTCATTTAAAAAAAAATAAAACATGGGCTTCTCGAGCAAATGGGGCGGTTTACTCATGAGGAGGACAGATGCATTATTTGCAGATTCTACACTATTGATGGTTGTTTCTCTACACCATCATTTTGACGGCCCTCACCTGTGTTCCTCCTGTGTGGTGCAAGTATGTCGCGATCCCATGTGTTAATATTAGAAAAATATCAAGGGGATCTAAATTGCAAGGTTGATGATGTAAAAGGTTGGTGAGTGAACAATCGATGAACTACATGATAATCGACCTCAAGGTGGGGAATGAGCCTCACTCAATAGTATTAATGGATCATCCTTGGTCGTTAGTGATGCAGTCTATATATATCCTTGGGAAAGACCACTTTATGTGAGCTCTTATTGTTGTAAAGCTTTCGCTTGATTTTGCAATGACCACCATATTGGGGGGTGGACATATGGGGAAGGTCCGATTATTTTGACCCCTCATAACCAACGGTTTATGCAAGGTGATCCTTTTCTTGTCAATTTTTTGGGTGATACAGGTGATCAATCCTGGATAGGGAAATAAAATGGTGCCTATGTTCAGGTCTCACCCGTCGTTTCCATGATTCATGAAATTCAAAAGGAATACATAACAAGAAATTAACTAATGATCGAGTATGTGTCTAGCTTGCAGTATGGCAGGGTTTTCTTTGGTGGCAGTTGTGGCTTTTGAGGTTGTTCCCTGAATGGCAATTCTTTAACGACTACCCCCACTCCCCTGTCTAACAGAGATGGTGCACACGGATTTTTCCTTCTCGTTGGCTAATGGTATTCGTCGTCACTATTGTAGCATTCTAACTGTGCCACCCCATTCTTCCCTTCACGTAGTTCTCCTTGGTGGAAATCCTCTACGTAGAGTCTACTTCTCACTTTGTCATTTCAAATGAGCTTCTTTAGAGTTTTCACCTTGTTTCTTTGTTCTCAGGGAAGGTTTCCATATTGCAACATGCTGAAGGGCACTTAGAATTATGAAGATTTGTGGAAATGTGTTGGTGCCCTATGAAACTCATAGAATGATGGTTATTACTAAGGCCTCTAGGGAATGTCCAATCATCAGCTCACCTTTAAAGTAATGAATGTCACCCAAAGTCATTTTCACAATCAAACGTTCATGATGTCACTCCAGCAATTAAGCACCATGGAGAGAAAGGAATGTGGGATCTGGCTATTTTGGAGTTTTATGTAAAGGTTCCATTAATGGGTGCCTGAATTCTCGCATTCCCAAGTTCATGTAATGTTTTAATATATCAGTGCAATTCACTTTCTCCTTTTTGTATTTTGCAGGTTTCCTTGTGATATGACCTCAAGGAGAGGGTGTTTGTGGAAATAAAATTGGTTCAACTACTTTATGAAGGATTTTTGAAACTATGATAAGCTTCCTTTTATAAACTTCAAAGATACATTTTAATCTTAGTTCTTTCTTGTTGCGGGCCTAGTCATATGATGAGGGTTGGAATAATCAAAGCTTTCCAATATGACTAACATGCATATGAAGACCTGCTAAACAAAGTGAAGATAGAATGTTATTTCATAAAGGTTCACATACAAGAGCATGTAGATAGAAGTCTGAAGATACTAAAGTAAATAATTTGCTTGCTCATGAATATATGTCAAAGGAAGACCAATTTCCATGAAAATGAAGACTCAAATAGCTTGTGTTAATGAGGCCAAGCCTAAGAAGTCAATGGGTCATTTACTAAAATCAGAGGTGGAAAGGGGAGTTGTTGTTTCCTCCCTTTCACCAAATGATTATGATTCGTCAGGAGTTGTCTCGTCAAATTGGAGATGACTGATCCATTTCAATATGGTGCCAATTTTCAAACAAGATGCATTTGATTGACTGAGAAATGTTGCAAACACATCAAGCAGTAAGCAACTTTTAAACAATTTCAGCTACAGTAAAAGGGGCAATCCACTAAATGACAAAACTGCTACAACATTCAGGTCACTACAGGACAAAATAAGGAAAAGAAAAAAGTTGTGTTTTAAATTGTTGAATATTGTGGGGTAGGTGAAACCCTCATGTAAAGAAAACCTGAGCCACTCATTGTAAATCAATCCTATCCATTCATTTGGGCCTTGGAAAACTATAAATAGGGTTTTTCCCCTTCATTTGTAGAGGGGTTGAAGAACTAATGTAAAGGCATTCTACAGCAATAGAAAGCAACATTGCATGATTTATGGGTTTTTATTTTGAGTTTTTTCATTATGCATGCATGGTTCAACTCCCATGTTAGTTTTAGTTGCTAGTTTCTTGAGTGGAAGTGATAATGGTGTTTTTTGTTACAGTATTTGATGAATTTCTAGCTCATGCTTTTTGTGGTTTGTTGATGATGAATCACTTTGTAAAGCTAGTCTGAGCTTCCTTACTTCATTGGTACAACTTAGTTCAATTGCATGTTCATGATGTGTATGTGCAATCTAAAAATCTGCAATCCTTAGAAGATTGCACTGGTTTTGTGTAGCTATAGGCTTCTCTTGGTCAAGAAAAACCCAATTTAGGAAGCTTATCTACTATAGCAGCCACCATTGTTAATGTTCATTCATAGCTTAGATTTAGAATAGCTTCCTCAACTCTTTTGGTTTTTCTATTTCTTTTAGTCCTTGGTTAGAGTAGGATCTCAAGCATCACCATGAAGCTAAATTAGATGAGCTTGGTGAGTTTCAACTTGTTGTTTTAAGTGGGCAACTATTGTTCATTCTCTTCCAGCACTTTGGAACTATATTTGCAGACCCAACTTCCCACACTTTGTAACTTATCTATAACACCACCCTGTGTTACTAGCAAAATGCATCAACCAACTGAACTATTCCAAGCTTGTCAAGTCCTGACACGCGAGAGACCTTGGGGTGATTTTCAACAACTTGTTGGAGATTTCCTTTCAAGAGAGGCAATGCACCTATGCATTACTTGTGTTGAGAAGTGCATAAAAACACATCAACAAAACTGGCACTAGACGGAGGGTTGGCAAAGCTTGAGGCTACAAAGATGAAAGGTGGAAGTTGAAAGAACACTAAATTAAGCATCTAAGATAGACAAGATCTCTTTATATGTTGGAAATTTAGAAATCAGAAATTTGTATACAAAGAAAACAAGAACAAGAGTTGAGCTAAGATGGAACAGCATTTTCAAATCAATATCAATCAGCTACATGCAAATTTAAATAGGATATTGAGGAGACCATTGCAGCAATTTTCATTGGTAGAAAAGTGTAGAATCCATTGCACTCGTAGGCAGAATGAGTTGGGATGTCTAACTTTCTTTAGTAGAATTGTAAGAGTCTTACAAGGAGAATTCCCTTTTGGGAAATATATCAACCTTTAGCCCTTGCAGAGCTAGAGGAAGAGTTGACAACCATGGAAACTAAGGAATTCAAGAATTTGATCTAGGAATGTTTGGGCAGCAAAGATGGACCAAGATTGGAGGGGGTACTGATGTCTACCTAGTAAAGATTTCACAATGCACCTCACTCAGAGTTTACTTTCCCATCATCTGCAAGCATCATTACTCAAGTCAAGGGTTGTTTGAACAAGTTGGAGCAGCCAAATTTTGATGAGGATGAGTCATCCCATGAGGTGGGAGATTTTTCAACATCTGGAGGAAAGCATGGGGAATATGAGCAAAGAATCCTCAAAGGAGTTAGTGCTGGAACAACAGACACTAAAGTTGAAAATAAAAAAGAAGATAATTTCCTTGGGACAACAAGAAGCTTCGATGAAAATTCACTTAAAAGGGAATTGGAAAGCCTCTCCTTCATTGGTAAAGAGAAATCCTCCACAAAAGAAGAGGAACATTTGGCAGTTGAAGATGAATCAACAAAGTTTTCAGTGGTGCATGTTCAGGAAGCCAATGAAAATGCTAAAGAATAGAAAGAAGAAGAGGTCGATAGCTTTGGGATAGCAAAAAATGATGATGGATGCATAAGTGAAATCGGGTTAGAAAACCTCTCCATCTACAATGACAGTGACCAAGCATTTGAAAGTGAAGATCTAGAGGAATGGGAACAACCACAGGCCATGGTTGTCTACCATCAAACCTTCTTCAAAAATGATGATGAGGACCCTATAGTGGAAAGATATAGCCAACTCACCTCAATACTCTCAAAGGATTGGTCAAAACTCCGACACTAAGTGGATTTAGAGGTATTGTTGCTATTGAATTGGTGTATACTCCATGATTCATTACACTCTAAGTTTGCATGAGAGATATACCAAGAGTTTATCAAACAAGTTAAAGAACAAGTGGGGCAACCAAGTACACCACCTCCTACAATTGCTTCGAGGGTTGAACTAGGGGATCAAGAGCTAGAACCAAGTGATGACTTAGTTGAAGGAAACCCTCATGAGGATGTTTAGATAGCAACGGAAGAAGAACAACACAACTTCGAGCCTCCAAATGATGGAGAAGAATACATGGGAACACTATCCACTAGTCATCAAGATTTTTGTCCCCTTGAAGAGCATTTTTATGCAATGGACGATGGGCTTTATGGCATGCCCTTGGAGGGAAATCATGTAATATATTTTGGTCCCCTTGATGAGGTGCCATCAATTGATGACTTATTTCCATTGGGAACTATATTGTAGAGGTATGCCAATGTCGAGGAAGAATGCATCTCAAAGGTTGGCAGTGATGAAGAAATACTACCTGAACCTCTGAATGGTGAAGCACTAGAGTTTCTAGATTGGGAGAGTTCCTTCTCTATCTACAGTGATGGTGAACAAGAGGAACCAAGTGAACATCATGATGAGACACATGAAATGCAAAAGGAAGAAGATAAAGGCGGGGGTGTTTTGATGACTACCAACAAGTATGACATATCAGGTTGACTATAGAATGCAGTTAGGAGTCCTTCCACCCTAGTCATTGTTGATCCTCCTTCACATTCAGGGAGCTACATTGGGACAGATTTTTCCATGTCATCATCCTATGACTTTGGACATTATAAAATTAAGGTTAATGCTAGGGAAAGGAGATGGGACTACGCACTGCCTTTTGAGGATAACAATCAGGTGGAGCCATGGATTACGAAAGACCAACCTGATGAAATGTTTCTCCTTGAAGAACAACCGGTAGAGGTTACAGATTCCACACAAGGTTTAGAAGGGGTGATTGCTTCCCCATCCTCCCAGCCCTATCCATTCCCAAGGCCAGAAATGTTGTACCCTCCACCACGCCCACCTGAGGCTACTAATGCAATGATCAATGATGCAATTCTCGCTCTCGAATGTCAAACACTACCACTTTCACATGATGACATCCAAGTTCTATCATTCCTTGCTCCTATGAATACTTATAATTGCACTTATTATTTTTATTATGGAAAAAAGGGGAGACAAATGTGTTTATGGATTAACCAAGGGTTTAACGAACCACCTCAATTGCTAATTCTTTCTAAGCCTGTTATTGAATTTTAATGCTACTACAATAAGCTTTATTTTTCTAAATATAACGATAAATCTACATGGCTTAGAACTGTAACTATTTCTCATCTTATTGTGCATCTCTTGGGAAATACGATGAGTGTTAATGTCAGTTTGCCTTGCCTGAATGTAGTTCTTTGTAAATTTCTTTGAACATAGTTGTTTTTGGGTAGTGTAGATTTCATGTATATACCTCGCTTTCCTTCTTTTGTTAGAATAGTTAGTTTTTCATTGGTTGGTTTGTTGTAGGTTTTTTTCTTTAGTTTAGTTTCCCTTCCGCCTGCTTTCGCTTTCCTACTTTCGTTAGTTTAGGTTGTTCACTTTTATTCGCTTGGATTTTTTTTTGCTATTGTTTTGTTATTGCTTTGCTCGGGGTCCCTCTGCTTTTAGTTGGGCACATTTGTGTGCACAACAACCATGCCTAATTGCCTAGGGTTGTTCTATGTATTTCTTCATTAAAATTTAATCAAGTTTTTAGAATGGACGATGAAGGCCCTCTATAAGCGTCAAGTGATCCGAGTGTTTGATTCAAAGAGGATAAGTTGTTGGTTGTTCTCATTCATGATATATTCTAAAATCTTACATCTCTTACACATATTAAGAATTTTATGGTCGTTGTAGGTCCCTTTTGTGAAGTCTAGTTAAGTGAAAAATCTAAAATTTTGCTTCAGCGCCACTATGATTCTCAACCCTGAGTGTGAGCTTCACTACTTGCGAGTTGAAATGAAAATAACTGAAAAGAGAAAAATCCAGAGGAAAGAAAAGAAAAGAAAAAAACATTGAAAATAAAAAGAAAGAAATTCAACTTTTCTGGGGGATCCGAGCAACTCTACCAGGGCTATGGACGTCTAGCCAACAATAGAGCAATGTTCAGGAGAATCACAGTGACATCTGATTAGCAGCGAGGCAATGTCCTAGATGCTTTTGGAGTTATAATAAACTACATAGCTTAACTTGATGGAGCTTAGGTTCTTGTACCAATCGAAGGATGGGAATTAACGCATATGCACACACTTAGATTCTTAGTATACTGAAGGTTAGGTTGACTAGTGGTTTTGATAATTTGGTCAAGTGTCTAGTTCATTTTCCCTAGCGTGAGGATCGAAACCAGAGATTTTGGATTCGTGATTCTAGTTTGTCATCGAAATGCTCTAGAGCATTTCCCCAGCGAGTCGCCATTAGTTGTGCATGTTTTGCACACACACTCTGTCAAAGGAAGGGACCCCCTCTTTACGCTCCTAATGGGTCATTCTCGCTCCAGACAAGCTTCTTTGCTCTTTTCTCGTGTTGCACACCGTTGTTTCCAAGCCCAAGCTAGTCATAGGCCTTAAAATGATCAATTTCATATTTTCCAAAATCACCAACTTAAGTTTCCCTAAGTCATATACCAGCGCGAACTAGACCCTGTGGGTTTCCCCTTGCTTTTCGCATCGCATCTGTTGTCCTTCGTGGACCCACGTTTGCAAGTTTCCTCTAATATTTTTCCATTGTGTTTCATCGTTCACCTATAGCCGAGCCCCCACATCTCCCCAACAAGCGGACCCCACACCCATTTTCGTCGTTGCCCCCTTCATGCTCCATGGACCCATAGTTGTGGATAGCCCCGTGCGTATTTTCATCTCGTTTCATCGCTCTCAAAATGACTGACCCTTAACTATCGCTCGCATAGCAAGCTCCACATTTGGTCTTGTTGTCCCATCTTCATCGTTTCCAAAGAAAACTTGACCCAACACGCTTCAAGATCACTTAAGTTCCAAACGATCGTGGGACTTTACACAGCTTGCCTTCACCTGAGCATCGTTCTCTAAACAAATTATCTCTTGCATTGCCTCGCAGCTTGGATCCCACTCGTACCATTTCGTTGAAGTATACCTTAAAATCTATGGGAAATATTTTGAGTCAAAACCCATTTTGTGGGCCCACCCTTATGGGCTACGACCTATGGGTGTTTGTCACCTTGATGTCATTTCTAAATGGTGAAGCTCCACTGACTCCCCACTTTGCAGACTTGCAACCCATTGGCATCGTCATCCTCTATGGGCTTCTTTGGGGTGGTTGTCATTTGTCACCTCACTATTGTGAAATGGAAATCATATGTGGCACACTCGCACAATTCACCCACGGTCATTGATTCATTATTCCATGGTCCTCACTCACCTGATCGTTCCTACATAGACTTACTAGTGGTGTCTCCACGTTGATTCATAACGATCCCCAACAACTTTTCCATAGCACCACACATTAGAGCTTTTCACATTACAAACAGGGGTATTCTAAGTTATTGCCAACGGTCGCCATCCTTGTGGAGCATGCAATATGGGCCTCTACCTATCTCATGTCCCTCTCTTGATGGTGTTACCCAAATGGTTCCCACGGTCTACCACCCACATGAAAAGCATGCTTGCGGACTCCGCATATTGTTGGCCTCCTACAATGATTCAATAACTAAGCCTTTACATCCATGATTCAAAGATTGGACATCTAACCTAAATAGCTATCTCAATCATCATGAAGGTTCATTTAACTTGTCAACCTGTTGTGCAGTTTTCGCACACACGCCCCACTTGGAGTGGGGACCCCCTTTTTTTTGGTGTCTTTGACCTTTGATTTTATTGGATTTATCATTTTTAGGGTCTTGACATGTTGGTCTTGCTGGCTTTGCCCTTGCCCTGAGGTTGGAATTGATTGAAATTGCATTTTGGGCCAAGTCCGGGTTTTCTCCTAGATCCGGGATTTTCCGCCTCTGGCGGATTTTTCCGGCCCTGGTTCCTTGTCCGTTTTTGGCAGGATTCTCGACTCTGGGTTTCTGCCTGACTTCGGGATTTTTCGGTCCTATCGGATTTTCCCGGATTCTGTCAAAATCCTGATCTTCCTGACTTCCCTGATTTCTGCATTTCCGCGAAATCTGTGTATCCGCGCATTCTGGGATTTTCCGAAATTCCACTTGGGGCTCGGGTTTCTGGACTTGTCAGAGATGTCTTGTCACGCATTAATGGCTGAGGTACCTTGGCTCAGACGGGTATAAGGGCGAATTTAGGGCATTTTCTGATTCATTCCAACTTCGATTGCTTCCTCGATTTGCTCTGGTGATTTGGAACTTTCGGTTGGGGCTTTGAGAATTGATCTTGGCTTGTTTGCGCGAGGATTGCTTGAGTGTTGCCTGCCGATATCTCTTTGCTTGGGCGTGTTTTCCGCGTGGTCGATTTTCTGGGCTCGATTTCCGCTCGCTTTGATCCATGGTATGTATTCGCTGCCCTTCCGTTTGCTTGCACTATGATTTGAGGTTTTCTTGCACTGGGTATTGTTAAATTTGGGGTCGGCCCTTGTTTTGGTTGTGTTTTCATATTTATACAGTCGGGATTGATCCGTTTTTATTATTGAGCCCCATCTCCCATGCCCTATGAGCTCCATCTGTCCGTTTGATTGCATATTTATCCTTTAGACGGCGTTCTGGGTCGGGCTGCCTGTTTGTTTCGGACGCGAATGTGTTACCATGCGAAATTAGGGTTTCCTTGGCGTTTCGGCTAGAACGATGGTTTTATTTTTGTGCTTGAGCAACTTTTGTCCCGTGTTATGTTGGCTTCCCGTCCTATGAGGATTAGAGGGCTTCTAGGTAATCCTGAACCGATATTTTTAACCCTAAAGCTTGCTCTGGTTTTAATGGCGGAAATTCGATCGTTTGATTTAGGGCATCATCGTTTCAGCACAGGGATTCCTTCCTTTGAGGGCTTTTGGGAGTTGGGTCCTTTGCATTTCTTGAGATTATTGATTATCGTCAGTTTTAGGATCATTCGAGCTCAGGTAGTGGAGATCCCGTGGTCGTTCGGGTCTTGGTGCACGTTTTGTCATTTTCGGGTTTCCGAGGCCGTCGCAGAATTTCCTTGCTCCCGGATTTTCCCGGTTTGGGCTTATTCCGCGAACAGGGTTAATTTCCGGTGCATTTGATGCTGTCCGCGAAAATATGTTCCATCCGGATTTTTCTGGATTTCCTATCTGATTGCGTTCTTTTGTATATTTCGATGATAGGATTGATGGGATGATCGTTTATGCTTATTTCCTGTTGCTAATGAGTAATTTTTTAATGATTATCCTTTGATTTTCTGAGCGTATTAATGATTTATATGTCTAATAATGCCTTGGCAGCAGGAATCCGTCTGGGTTAGATTTCTCCGAAATTCCGCCCCGACGGTATTTTCCCGGTTTACACGATTTTCCCAGATTATTGGATTTCTCCGGATCTCGAAAGATTGGCAATTAGCAATGGATTTTAATGGATTTATATGATGTGTGCTAACCCTTTGGATTGATATGAGCTCAATAATTGAATTCTAATAATAATTCTTGAATGTGCAGGCCGAATCAAGCAAGGCTGCTGCTGGGAAGTCCAAGGGTGGTGCGGGGGCATCTTCAATTTCTGAGACAGAGAGATTGAAATTAGACATGAAGAGTCAGGTTCCAGAAAGTAAGATATCTTCCGTGTGGGCTGAGATATCTGACACCAACGTTGGCACGTGGCGGTACGAGGAGTTCAAACAAAGAACAGCTGAGAAGGACCAATCAGCCTTAAGGCAAGGAATGATGAATTCAGGATTGGTGCATGTGGCAGGGTTCCCTCCAGTGGTCCAGTGCTACGAGTTGATTTTGGAGTGTGCTAGACAGTACGCTTTTGATACACAGATGGTGGTCAGCACTAAGGGACGAGTCTTGGCAAACTTCAGTCCTGCCTCCATTGCCTGGGCCTTCAGCATGCTGGATCTCCCCTCAGTTTGTGCCTTAAACATTGACACGGCTCTAACATATTATGAGAATGAGCCAGTTAAGGCTCAACAGATCATTAATTCATGGTTGGAGAAGCCAAAATCCCACCACTCCAAGTTGCCTAAACAGTTGCACAGGGTGAAATTCAGGCCGGATATCTATGATGCCATCACACTGTTGAGCAGGGTGGCCGGACTTAAAACTATCGGAGTATTGGAGAATTGGATGGTCCACGTGATCACCAAGATGAGTCAGGGAACAAATTATCACTGGGCAGGTCTCATCAGTGCGGAAATAGACAAACAACTGAGGAATGTCTTGGAGTCGAAGAAGTTCACCATGTCCTCCTACATCATGTATGTACTGGCCATCTCCTATCCTTACAAGGGACTGACTCCGGTGGGAACTATCAGGCAGGATATCATTTACGAAGTCTATCCGGAGCTACATTTGGGACACAGAGATTATAGGAGGGCCAATGATGCCTTTACAATGCACATTACCCAGACCCTTCAGAATGCAGAACATATCAGATTGTCCGATGGGGCCAAGGGGCTGATCAAGAATTACGGGGCATGGTTTATCCAGTTCCCCACCTTCACTTATCTCCGGATTGATTGATGCCCTGTTGCACCCTACAGATTGCCCAGGTATCCCACTGACCACATAGTGCTACTGGAGGTCGTAAGACAAATTTGTGAGTTTGATGCAGTGGTGAAGAAGGAGAAGCATAAGACTGGCTTTGGAGGTGACTTCCCTCTCAGGATTGGCGTGGGGGAAATGTGCCCGTCCGTCCAATCAGCTCACATGGCCGGTGAGGAGTTAGCCGCATATGGATTCTCTTTCCATACAAAGAGAATGAACTTTGATATAACCGGAGAGGCACAGAAAAGAGCTACCCGGGAATACAGGCATAAGGAGGAATTAGAAGATTACTGGGTCAACATCAAGGATGACCTTGATGCGAGGAAGAAAAGGTATTCCCGGCTGCCTGTAGAGGCCATTAGACAGTATAATGTGAAGTTGATTCCAGATCAGCTGGATGACGATGGAAAGCTGGTCCAAGATCATGTTTATGAGCCCATTAAGGACAGGTCAGTGGCAGACATTGATTGGAATGAGCCTGAGGTAACAGAGTTGGAAGACTTGATGGCTCCAGTGCTAAGATTTACTTTTTCTTGGATTAAGCATAAGGTCTGGGTGTTGGAGAATGCTAATGTGCCTTGTACTTTTGATTTGATGGGGAATCTCAACCCCATGTCCACTTCTGAAGAATCCGGGGAAGAGGGCCCCAAAGGGAAATCAACCAAAACCTCGCCATTCAAAATTAAAGTCAGAGGTCCTAAGGGAACTGCACCTGCAACAAAGAGGAAACCAATTGGCAAGCGCAGGTGGAAGACTCTGACAATCAGCAAGTCCTCGGATGAGGAAGAGGCAGAGAAAGCTGAAGAGAAGGATGCCCCTCCGCCGCCTAAGAAGGCTAGAACTACAAGGGTGGCTAAGAAGAAAGACCAAACTGCTTCGGAGGATGAACCTCCAGTTGTTGATGTGGAGAGCTCCGGAGGGGAAAAGACCAAGGTGTATACCAGAAAATCCAGAACCCCTTCCCCCAAGGATGCTGCACAGCCAAAAGACTCCCCGCCAGTATTACCAGTTGAGGAGCAAGATAAACCTGTTTCTCCTCTACAGAGCGCACCAGAACCGGAGAATCCGGAGGAGCAGGAAATCAGCGGAGAGGCAAAACTGTTCAAGGAAGGAACATTATTCAATGAGGCTGCCGAGCTCGAGGTGGAGAGAGAAGAAGGGTATACTTCTCCCTTGGTACAATACGAGGATTCTCCGGAGAGTGAGAAAGGCCGCGATCACTGGAACCGGAGGAAAGTATATGCTCGAACTCATCACCAGTGTTTTCAGAGTTGGGAATTGAGGAGGCTCGTCAAAGTGAGAAAAGAGAAAGAAGATGATAAAGTAACAGCCACAGAGGACCCGGGGGAAACTCATACAGAAGGAATCCGGACGGACCCCGTAGCCCCGGACTAGCTGGAGAAAGAAATTGCAAAGAAGAAACAAGTGATCGTAGAGGACACCCCTCTTAACTGGGATGAGATGTTGTCTCAGATCGGTAAGGGCAAGAAGAAGAAGGCTGCAAGGGTGATTTCCCGGGTGGAAAGGGATGAGGTGCACAACCGAGTAGTTCACATCGCCACCCCTGCTGCAGATAAAACAAGAGATGAGGTAACAGGCCAGGATTACAACATCCAAACTATTAACCTTGGGCCGGCCTCCCTTGAGCAGGATATTGAGGAATTTGAAGGGTCAAGTGTTGTGATTGTGGACAGACTGAGGAAGGAGACCCAATCAAAACGAGAACTGAAAAGGGAGAATGAAAGGTTAAGGAGGAGTTTAGAAGAGGTCATGAAGCCTCTACAGTCTCTGCATCCGTCCTCCTCTACTACTCCAGGATTTCTGCCAAAGGAGACAATCTCCGGTATTGAAAAGATGAAGGCCTCCGCTCAGGCTGCCATAGACTGGTTGGTGGGTGTCCAGACACAAGGGGATGAAGCCATCAAGGAAATCTTGTCTGTGGGCAAGGATGCAGTCCGGGGAAAGGAGCTGTTAGAGAGCATCTTGTCTCAGGATAAAAATGACATAGACCTCCTGCTGCAGAAGTCAAGGACTATTCTAGGATATGGCAAGGATCAGTTGGGTAAGGATGGAATCCTTCCTTCTGCTAAATTGGATGAACCATGGGAGTGGCTCGAGGCATTGCAGATCAGGCAGGGAGGCCTGAAAAAGATACAAAAATGAAGAAAATCAATTGATGCTGACCTCACTGCAATTTATGACGGTTGCATTGCCTTCTTTGAGGTGATGACAAGGAGGAAGAAAATAGCTCCCAAATATTTGAGCTTAGATCAACTGAAGGAATGGTGGCATGAGGTTTATGCCCCAGAATCTGATGGAACTGTCACCTCCCATTTGCTTGATGATGCAACTGCATACTTGGCAGTGATAGACAGGTACATGGCCAACAGGGAGGACTGGAAGAAAACTGTTGAGTGGTCCAATGAGGGAATTGATTCAATTAAATGCCGACTCAGGGTTTTGCCATTGCCACCTATTGCTGAGCTGGACGGGATATTCTCGAAGGTCCAAGGGTTACCAGCGCGGAGGAAAGACAAAGGGAGTAGTAGTTAATGCTCTTTTCGAGATTTGTGCTTCCCTATTATTATAGGGCATGCATTGGACCGGACTGCCTTGGGGACTGTGCCTTGGCCGACTTGGATGATGGCATTAAATGTGTGCCTTAGTTTGTTTCCTTGGCCGACCTGTTTTGGCAGTTTTTATTTATTTTGTAAAAATGTTTGGCTGGGCCGACGTGTTTTGGGGAAATTTTGGTATAATTTGGCATTTTTGCCTCATTGTAAGAGTTCAGAAAATTGATAGACATTAGCAAGACAGTAATAGAGATTAGCAGGAGCAATAGTTAGAGTTTTAGAATTTCTTGAAGCAAATACCATATTCAGAACAGTTGAATTGTTGCAGCATTTGGTGATTAATACAATTGAAGGCATTGTGGTTTTCCTGGTGAAATCCTTTGTGTTATCTCATCTTGCATGGTTCTTTTGTTCTATCTTTTACATTGCTTGAAGATCTAGGGTTTTAAAGTTAGAAATAAACCAGTTTAGTTGGACAAATGGTGTTTGTGATCTCATATTTGGAATGTTTGTAGCTATCTCTGGTCTATACTCCCAGTAACTATCTGATTGTAGTAGGCTGGTAAAGTCAACCTGGACCGTATATTCAAATGTGCTTAAGTTCGGTTGTAGATGCAAGTCTATGATTTGAAAATCTGTGTTCCTCAGAAGATTGCACTGTTCTTGTAAGATTGCCTTGTGGGTCGAACAGGGATTGGTTATTTGAGATAGGTCCATTCCAGATATATGTTATTTACACTGCTTGTCCTTTCAGTAATTTAGATTTTATCACTTTCCTTGCATCCCTATCTTTTGTTGTTTCTTTGTTATCCAGTTAGATTTAGGATTTTAAGATCATCATATTGTCAGATCTGATAAATTGAAAGATACAGTCTGCTTGTAGTAAGGTTCGATTGTGATTACCAGCATTTCACATTTCATCTGAGTTGTTTTATGCATTGTTATGACCTAACACCCGAGAGACCTTGGGGTGATTTTCATTAATTTATTGTTGGAAATAACCTTTCAAGAGAGATAGAATATTGCATTCTGTCTGAGTTGTTGCTATGCATAAAACACCATCAACACAACCCAGCGACGTAAACTTTAAATGGGTCAACACTATATGTGCACTAGGAACTCAAAGTAGCCATGTCTACACTACAATTGAGAAAAATGTAATACTGGAAAGTAAACTACTTGGAAATAAATAAAGCAAGATTGAGCATCAATTAACAACTATGCTAAGCTGAAATGCATAACAAGAATAAAGATCTGGGTCAACAAACAAGAAACTACTATGTTTGCTTTGGTTGTAGGAACAATCATAGAATGGAATTCTAGTGGCTACAAGAATAGTCGATGCCAGATTTTGAACTAAGTACAGAATAGGAAATAATAACTAAACTAATTACTCTAAAGAATGCATTACTCACAAAGTGGCCCCCCTTGGATGAGTATCCCCTAATACTAATACAAACTCAAATGCTTAAACTCAAACTATCATCTCATTCATTGAAAAATGTGTAAACAGAGTAGTAGCATGGTTGTAGTGAAAATAGAGAATGCTTAATACATCATCAATATCATCTAACAACAACAATCAAGAACTAAGAACCTCCAAGAAGAAGATTCAAATCCTTATTTATGCTACTAGCTAAATATGGTGGTCAACTCCCAATAACTGAGAGGATGCCATTTAGGGAAAATGAGGAAAAGAGTGGCAGAGCGGTTACGTCTACAGGGAATCCAGTTAGGCATGCATGCCCAAATGTGGACTCAGCATTGCAGTAACGCCCGTGATTTATCAATGCCATAAATACAAGGTGATTACAATTGACTGTCATGGGGAATCTGATGTCGTCGTCCTTTAGTTGACTCCTTTAAATGATTCCCCTATATGACCATCTGGCAGTTTCCTTTCTCAACTTAGCATCCACAAATTGTTTCCTACATAGCAGTGTCAGTATGTATAATAATTGCACATCTATAATCACCTTAAAGAAAATTCATCAAGCATATGCAAAATCAATATAGATAATCCACATAATATGCCAATTTCATTAAAAATTCATAGAGATAGGGTTAAACCCAATGTCAATGGTTTGAGGGAAACATTATGCAAATATTAACACTTAACTACTAAAGTTCATGGAACTTCCAGCAAATGGACTATAGATTCTACCCAAAATTTCACCAAAAACTAGGCTCATTATTCCCCCTAACCTAATGTCTTGTTGGTCCTCCAGTAGTGGAAGGGTTGTTATTTTGTTTGGTCAAAGCTCTGAAGTTTACAACTACAAGCTGGCAAACATTTGTCTCAGTAGAGCGTGAGTTTGGATCCCATTAAAATCCCCTCAATCTTTCAAATTTGTTCCATCTTTTCCTTTCTGTAGCAACATCATATTGGTAGAATCATTAGTTTGGTACTGGCCACATGAGAATGGGTGGTTGGAAAGTCAGGGGAAGCCAAAATCTCCCCTTTATTCTACCAATATGGATATACTTGTCAATTCACTTCAGCATTGTAGCATAATTGTGAATAGAATGGGGCTCAACTTGTTTTAGCTCATTTGTTAAACTATTCCATCATTGGGCCAAGTATCCTCTTACAAGCTCCTCTTTTTTCTATTCTTTGACCTCATACTCAATGTAGATAGCTTCAATCCAAGGCATGATTTTTTTATGATAACTTGGTCTAAGAAGTATCCTGAGCCATTCTCTGTGAATATCCCTTAGGTGGCTTGGCTCAGCCCTGATGGCTAAGGGGATGTAAGATTCCATTTTCTTATAAGCATTGTTCTTCTCACCCTAATTAATCTCATTTTGTACCCAAGACATAAATTCTCTCAGTTGAATATCCCCAACATATAGCAACTTGTTCTAATCATGATCCTACGTAACAACATAATTGTGCAAATAGAATTCTCATAAAAAAAAAATCATCTCAGAGGAAGCAATCATGTAGGCATTGAAGAATTTGGTAGGAGTTTCAATGGAGGGGCTTAAATATGAAACAATTTTTGACAACTTGAAAGAGAGATATTTCTCTCTCAAGTGCAGGGCATAAACCCTTAAAGGATCTCTGCATTCTAGAATTTGTGGTAGTAGGATCACAATGTCATCTACTTTCTTCTTCAAAGTAGCAATCTCTTCATTTTTCTCCTCAATAACATCATCCCTCTCTTGGATTTCCTTTTTTCAATCTCTTCCTCTCATGTTTCCATTCTTCCTCCCTCCTTTTTATTTCTTTCCATAAATTTAAAATTACTGCATGAACCATAAAATCAGGAGGGTTATGAATTCCTACCAGTGTTTTTGTTGATGGCTACTCCCCATACGGTACTATCTACATGAACTCGGGCTGTCCAGTTGTCTTTGGCTACAAGGGTACTATTTCTTCACCCCCTTCTTGCTACAAGACCTCTTGTTCCTATTCTTGGTTTTGCTCTGGCTCTTGTTGTGCTCCTTGTTGTGGTTGCATGAACTCCTACTCTTGTTCTTGGTTTTAATGCAGGAACCCTTGCTCATCCTCAAACTCCTATGTGATATTAGCAAGGTTTTCCAGTGTTATTTTTGCTTCTCTCTCAAATATATCCTCTTATTTTTCTTCAACATACTCTTGTTCCATTGGATCTTCAGTGTCCCAATGTGATGTCTTGCCATGCCCAGGGCTTTCCTATGGAGGCATACAAAAATTCGGCCTAGCTAGTTTTGACTTCCTAGGGGTGCTCTTATGTTTTCCTTTAGCTATAGGATGAATAGGTTCAGCCTTTCTCTTCCTAGCACTCGACACCTCTTTCTCTATAGGTTGTGGTTGGTATTTTTCTTTTTCTTTCCTTATTTTAGCCTCTTTCCTCCATGCCTTGGTTCTTATTAGGGTTTGTAGGGGGGCTTCATCATCAGAATTAGATGAAGAGATTTCTTTTTCTAAATGCTTTGTTTCAAAGGAACTAATGTTTATGGCTTCTTCTGCTGCTGTAGGAGGATTCATACTAGAACTAGCACCAAAAGTTGAAGTATGAGAAGTGGCTTTAGCTATGCTTAATCTTCTGCTAACCCTATAGGGTTGGGGTAAAATCCTAGGTTGTAGTTCCTCAGGTCTAAATTGATCAATATTTAAAAATTCTTCCCAAGACATCTTAGATACACTATGCAAAGATTTCTTAACCAACAATTTTATCAAGCAATGGTGGGAGACAAAGTTGTCCCTACCTTTTGTTTTTTGACTGCAATGATGGAGAGAAGGCTGTATAGAACATTAGGCACGTTCATCCTCCTTTCGTATCTCATGTGGCTCAAGAGCTTGAAATGTACTAAATGTAGGTTTGACAAACGTCCCTCATAGGTGATATACCTTATAATGTAGACAGTTGCCTGCTTCCATGGTTCAAGTAGAGACATTCTTTTTGCACCCTACTTGTCTATGCTAATTGGCAGGTCACCATGTACTGTAAATTCTACTATGTCTGACCTAGCATCCCTAGAGGCAGGGTAATGCTCGCCATTAGCAGGTAACCCTGAAACTTCTGCAATTCTCTCTTCGATTGCCACAACTTCTAACCCTTTTACTGTGGCTTTTTTTTTAGAGAATGTTTGAGAAAACTTGAGTGTAATGCCTTTGTCAAAACCATCTGGCATCATGAAATAATCAAACCATCCACAACATTGAAATTCTTCCAAGCATTGTGCATCTTGCAACAAAACATCATGAACTTAGGTCTCATTCCGAATTAAGCCACCTCCCATTGTCTAAAGTCACTGTTACTCTACAAAATTTATTTCCTTTGTAATTCCTGTCTAAAACCCAACACCTTTCTACTAAATTTACACTTCCAATGTCGACTGAATTTCCTTCTTTATCTCTATTTTTACCATTTAATACTTATAACTCAAGACTACGGTAGGGAAATTAAGGCAAGAAAAGGGGTGATAAATGAGAGTAATGATGGAAAGAATTGGCGGCTCAGTTAACATCACCTCACACATGCGAGATATATTTTCAAAATGGCTTATTTAAATTTTTTGATGTAACCAAATTATGATTTGACACATGGGCAATATATTTGCATTTTTTTATTCCCCCCCAACCTAAATTTGGACATGTGTCCACACATGTGAGAAGGGAGTGGTGAATTGCCAAGAAGTGATGACATATTATGTAAGCACCTATAGTAACGTGCCATGATTAAATAAATACACTTAAAAGGTAATTAAGAGATGAGAATTACCACGTACATACCTAAGCGTGTGAAGGATGTGGTACAAAGATTGTGGAAAGTACCGTTTCAGCTTTTTTAGAAATAATTGAGCAATTAATGAAAGTGAAGCAAAGTGAAGTGAGGTGAAATGAAATGATGGAAGAGAGAAAGGTGATATGGATGGACGGATGGGAAAATGGGTTAAGAAATAGATTTCCACTAAAGTGGAAATATTTATTATGATAAGTACATACCTTAATTTAGCCAAAAGGTGGGACACTAGGTCCACTACTTTCAGCTGCAGGAAGCTTGTGTGTTGAACATTGGGTGAATTGCTACAGGAACTCTTCCTTGGAGGTTGGCTTATGATATAATCTGAGATAATTACCATTGACAAGTAACTTGAATCTGATAGGGTCAATGGTGGTGAGCTAAATAGTTCCATTAGGAAAGACCTCAGCAACTTCATATGGTCCTAGCCACCTTGTCTGCATTTTTCTTGCAAGTGAGTCCAAAACTTGATCAATGAAGGGTAAAGGAAAGTGATCCTTCTTGGTGGCAGCATTAAGTTCCCTATAATCAACACAAACTCGCCACTCTCCTCCCTTTTTTGGAAAGATCACTAATGGATACACCCACTAGTTGTCTGAAATATAATAGATAAATCCAACATCTAATAATTTTTATAGTTTTGCTTTAACAATTTCTTTCAATGCAGGGTGGATTCTTTGTTGAGGCTTCCCTACTGGTTGACAATCATCTCTAATGTAGATCCTATGAGTGTAGAGCTTAGGATACAATCCCTTCATATCATGATAGTCCCATGCAAATGCATGTTGATGAGACTTCAGTAAGTCTTCCAATTGCAATTATTGTTCTTCACTTAACTTGTTAATATTCAAATATCTTCCTTCAGACACTTGTACTTGAATAGTCAATTCTATCATAGTTGCTTCATTAACACATGGTACCTTGAGTTCATATGGCAGCATGGTATGGAACATGCCTATTATTGTAGGAATTTTATCTACAGATATAGTGGTTATAGGAAGAGTGGTTGCAAGAAGAACATCTATAGGAACAGTGGCTGCAAGAAGTGCAAGCGAAATAGGCAGAAGTGTTTTCATGGGATTAGTAGAATCAGATGTGTGAGGGGATGATGCTTCCCCAATTTCACAATGGTTCTGAATTATACTAGATAACACTTCATCTTTGTCTTGAAGCTGCAAGAAAGGACTTCTATCTAACATCATGAGTTGTGCCACTAAGTTAACTTCCTCGGCCTCTTCACCAACTTGTGGCCATAGAGGATCCTCTTCATTATGAGTCGGTTGATTAGGAGGATAAAGAACAATCTTTTTAGTATTCTCTCCATTAGAAATAGTCATATCACCTGACCGACACCCAATATAAGTGTCTACTATTGCTAAAAATTGCCTTCCAAGAATGATAGGATATCCTTCTAGGGTGGCCTTAGGAGAGAGAATCATGAAATCTAGTGGATACTCCCAAGAGTCTAGAATTACCACAAGGTCTTCTACTATAGCATTAGGCTTCATAGTAGAACTATCAGCAAGTTGTAGGATAGTAGGAGTGGATCTCACACTTGCAAAATTTAGTTGTTGTAGGATGTCCTTAGTCATCACATTGATTGCTTCCCCCAAATCAATCAGGGCATTCTTTACTTGGATTTCATTGATAACAATTGCTACTATAGGGTTACCTGGATCATTGTACTTGGGAATAGTCACTTTTCCAAGCATGATGTCAGTGAGTTGTCCCATAACATGGACTGTAGTTGGGTCTTTCTTCTTTCTACCTGGCTTCTTGAGGCATGCTTCCTTGATGGATTTTTCGTAGATTGGAACATATTTTATGGCCTACAATAGGGGTATCTAGACATGTATGTGTTTAAACTGATCCAAGATGTCAAAATTTGTATCTTCCTTGTCTTCCTTATGCTTGGCAACTTCCAATCCCTAATTAAATAGTGTCTCTTGTGCAATCTTCCTAGCTAGAAATGGTTCAGGATTTTTAGGTACAGTTGGTTAAATAGGATCATTCAAAGGTTCCTCTTCCATAGGTAGCTCAGTGATGATGGGTGTGGAAGGAGTTGGTAAAGTAGTTCCTAAATGCAGATAAATGTCACTCACACTCACAACACATGCAGGAAATTGATTTGAGTCAGCACAATATACTAGTTGTTGTTGTGGTTCGTTATGTGGGTTTGGTGTGGGCTAAGCTGGTTTTCTTTTGTTCGCTTGGCTTTCATTTTGCTACTACTTTGCTCGGGGTCCCTTTGCTTTTAGTTGGGAACATTTTTGTGCACAACAACCATGCTTAATTGTGTTGGGTTGTTCTATGTATTTCTTTGTTAAACTTTAATCAAGTTTTCAAAATGGATGATGAAGGTCCTCTATTAGCATCAAGTGATCTGAGTGTTTGATTCGAAGAGCATAATCTATTGGTTGTTCTCATTCCTGATATATTTTTAAATCTTACATCTCTTACACATATTAAGAATCTGACGGTCGTTGTAGGTCCCTTTTGCAAATTCTAGTTAAGTGAAAAATCTAAAATTCTACTTCAACACCACTGTGATTCTCAGCCCTGAGTATGAGCTTCACTGTTTGCGATTTAAAATGAAAAGAACTAAAAAGAGAAAAATAAAGAGGAAAGAAAAGAAAATAAATAAAAATTGAAAATCAAAAGAAAGAAATTCAACTTTTTAGGGGGATATGAGCAACTCTACCAAGGCTATGGACACCCAGCCAGTAGTAGAGCAATGTTCAGGAGAATCATAGTGACAACCTCGTCAAGGCTATGGATGCCTGACTGGAAGCGAGGTAATGTCTTGGATGCTTTTGGAGTTGGAATAAACTACATAGCTTAACTTGATGGATCTTGGGTTCTTGCAGCAATTGAAGGATGGGAATTAATGCATATGAAAACACTTGGATTCTCAGTATACTGAAGGTTGGATTGACTAGTAGTTTTGATCATTTGGTCAAGCGTCTAGTTCATTTTCCATAGTGTGAGGATCAGAACCAGAGATTCTGGGTTAGTGATTCCAGTTTTTCATCGAAATGCTCTGGAGAATTTCCCCAACAAGTCACCATTTGTTGTGCATGTTTTGCACACATGCCCCACCAAAGGCAGGGACCCCCTCTTTTTTCTCCTGATGGGTCATTCTCACTCCAGACGGGTTTTTTTTCTCCTGTCTCATATTGTGCACTCTTCTTTCCAAGCCCAAGCTGGTCATAGGCCTTAAAGTGATCAATTTCATATCGGCCAAAATTACCAACCTAAGTTTCCCTAAGTCATTTACCAGTGCGAGTTGGACCTTGTGGGTTTCCCCTTGCTTTTCTCCTGGCATCTATTGTCCTTCACGGACCTGCGTTTGTGGGTTTCCTCTGACCGTTTTTCATTGTGCTTCATCATTCACCTACAGCCAAGCCCCCGCGTCTACCCAATGAGCAAACCCCACACCTATTTTCGCCACTGTGCCCTTCATGCTCCGCAAACTTGGAATTGTGGGTTTCCCTGTGCGGGTTTCTGTCCCTTCTCGTCACTCTCGTGATGGTTGACCCTTAACCGCCGCCCGCATAGCAGTCTCTGCATCTAGTCTTGTCATCCCATTTTTTTCATTGTCAAAGCAAACCTGACCTAACACGCTTCAAGATCGCTTAAGTCTAAAAAAATCATGGGACTTTGCATAGATTTACTTCACCTGAGTGTTGTTCTCTAAATGACTTAGCCCTTGCACTACCCCGCGGCTTGGATCCCACTTGTACCATTTCATCAAAGTATACCTTAAGATCCACAGGAAAGCTTTTGAGTCAAAACTCGTTGTGTGGGCCCACCCTTATGGGCTGCCACCTATGGGTGTCTGTCACCCTGACACCATTTCTAAATTTTGAAGCTCCAGTGACTCCCCACTCTATAGGCTCGCAACCCATCGGCACCGTCATCCTCTACGAGCTTCTCTAGGGCGGTTGTCATCCATTAGCTCGTTGTCACGAAACAGAAATCATACGTGATGCACTCACACAATTTTCCCACAGTCATTCATTCACTATGCCATGGCCCTCACTCACCCTATCATTCTCGCACAGCCTTACTGGTGGTGTCTCCATGTTGATTCATAATGGTCCCCAACAACTTTTCCACAACACCGCACATTAGAGCTTTTCACATTACAAATGGGGGTATTCTAAGCTAACGCCAACAACGGTCATCCTTTTGGAGCATGAAATATGGGCCTCTACCTATCTCCTACCCCTCTCTTGATGGTGTTACCCAAACAGATTCCCAAAGGCTACCACCCGCACAGAAAGCATGCTCGCAGACTCCGCATACTATTGGCCTCCTACAATGATTCAATAACTAAGCCTTTACAACCATGATTCAAAGATTGGACATCTAACCTGAATAGATATCTCAATCATCATGAAGGTGTATTTAACTTATCAACCCAAGGACATAAATTTGAAATGGGTCAGCAGTATATGTGCACTAGGAACTCAAAGTATCCATGTCTACACTACAACTGAGAAAAATGTAATACTAGAAAGTAAACTACTTGGAAAGAAATAAAGCAAGACTAAGCATCAATTAGAAACTATGCTAAGCTGAAATGCATAACAAGAATAAAGATTTGGGTGAACAAACAAGAAACTACTATGTTTTCTTTGGTTGCAAAAATAATCATAGAATGGAATTCTAGTGGCTATAGGAACAATCGATGCCATATTTTGAACTAAGTACAGAACAGGAAATAATAACTAAACTAATTACTCTAACGAATGGATTACTCACCAAGTGAGACCCCTTGGATGAGTATCCCCTAATACTAATACAAACTCAAATGCTTAAATTCATACTATCATCTCATTCATTGAAAAATGTGTAAACAGAGTAGCAACCTGTCTGTATTGAAAATGGAGAATGCTTAATACATCATCAATATCATCTAACAACAACAATCAAGAACTAAGAACCTTCAAGAAGAAGATTCAAATCCTTATTTATGCTACTAGCTAAATAGGGAAGTCAACCCCCACTAACTAAGAGGATGCCATTTAGGAAAAATGAGGTAAAGAGTGGTAGAATGGCTACGTCCATAGGGAATCCAGTCAGACATGCATGCCCAAACGTGTACTCAAAGTTGCAGTAACACCCGTGATTGCTCAATGCCATAAATACAAGGTGGTTACAATTAACTATCATGGGGAATCCATTGTTATCGTCCTTAAGTTGACTCCTTTGAATGATTCCCCTGTATGACCATCTGGTGGTTTCCTTTCTCAACTTAGCATCCATAAATTGTCTCCTGCATAGCAGTGTCAGTACACATAATAATTGCACATCTATAATCACCTTAAAGAACATTCATCAACCATACACAAAATCAATATAGATAATCCACATAATATGCCAATGTCATTAAAAATTCACAAAGATAGGGTTAAACCCAATGTCAATGGTTTGAGGGTATGAAAATATTAACACTTAACTACTAAAGTTCATGACACCTCCAACAAATGGACTATAGATTCTACCCAAAATTTGACGAAAAAAAGGGCTCATCACATACCATCCAGCCGCTCCATCTTGACATGACATCTCTAATGGATGAATATCATCTATGTGGAGTCCACCACTTTCAATGACGTTGAAACGACAAAGTGTGGGACCTTCCTCCTCCTATGAGCTTTATGGAACGACGAGTTTTAGTGGGCTATGTGGTCTACCATGGTGATCTTGAATTGACTTAAAATCATCTCACATCAGGACAAAGAAATTTCGATGGGGCATAATCCCATTTTTTATTGGGCGAAGACAAGCGTCATCCAAATTACCATGGAAATCATCTATGCGAGACCTGTTGTGTGGGCCTCCGCCTACTTTACGCCACTTCCTAGCAGCCTCTCTACCTCAACGCTCCACTCTCCTACGTCCATAGGCTTTCATTCATGCAGGTTCTGCCAACCTAGACGTCGTCGCTCAACTTTAGTATATGCATAATCGTTGGGTTTTCTATAATCGCACTATCCGCGATGAAGAGAAGATTCAGTCAATGAACATTAATTGTCCATTTGTTCACAAACATGCTTCCCATCCCTAATGACTTCTTTCTTTTAATAGGGAGAGAATTCAGTAATGAGGGCTCATTTCTCTATTCGAATTCAAGATTCAATTTAACGCTTGTCGCTTGTGTGCATCTTATGTTTGGAAACATTGTCGAGTAGTCATGCGCCCTTACCATTTCATCATCTCGGTTTCAACAGCCCTTTGTGTCAAGACTACTACTCATCATTCTTGTGATAAGTCCACTAGAAATCAACTAAGTTCACATCACACTTTATTCGAGCAAGTGAATGTAGGAGGATGCCTTTCCGAGATGTCAAAATAAGATGTTTCAATGAACCATTCCTCTATGGGGCTTGTGGGTACTAGATAAAGGAGTTGACTATCTAAGGAATTGGTCATTTTTGGAATGTAAGGATCATTGTCGATAAAATGCTTTACAAAGGATAGCTTGTGAGAGCTTGCGTGCAAGGATCTTTGTTCTCAGCAATGCCATTTCTAACAGCCCTCCCTTTGTGTCTTCCCACATAATTTTTCCTGCACTACTAGTGGCGGCACCCATGAGTTATTTCCCACATCAGTTGTACTTGTGGGCTCCAACTGCAAGATTGTTGTGGTTGATGGTTGTTGTTAAATGAATTTTCTATAGCCGTAACCTGCACTCTCCCATCTGATAGCTTCTTCCTCTGTGGAACCTACATTCTTTGCGGCTATCTCTTTCAAAATTTCCTTCCACACATTACGATCAAAAGATGATCTTCAATGACTGTGGGGATGGATGCACATTGAGATAAATAGGATCATCATCTCAGATCTACCAAGGAGATCCAACCAACATAGATCAGAGTAGGAAAATATGAGCAAATATTGGAATGTCAACCAAATTCCTATGGAAAACATCAAAAGGCTACAATACAAATGTTGTAACTATGCAAAAGCCTTAAGAATTGCCTATGGAGGTCACAGACTCCGCCATCCTGAATGACGTTAGTCATCATTTTATGGCCAAGTCGTGGAATCCTCCTACCCACTATTGATCATCCATACAACTCTGTATCCCCTTCACATGGTGGCTGTGTATGTAGGCTTTGTCGGTCTGTTTACCATCACCTCCTTCATTTGGGCGATAGTGTGAATCCATCTAATGAACTAACCCAACCCCATATGAACATCAAAGGTGTAATACGTATGGATCCAATTTAAGTTATCACAGTGATAGGGATGTAAATTTAACCAATAGATCAATAAGGTATGGCACTACTTCTTTGGTGCTTGGAATCCTTAATAAAGGTGGGTTGTGGAAGAACTGAGGAGGCCGCAAATTGTGCACATCAGGAGAATGCAGGCTAAGCCTCACAGCAAGCAATAATGTAGGCTCTGAGACTCTCTCGACTATTGTTGTTGATATATCTTGGACGGTCTCCTAGGACGGCTTCCTCCTCGACGGAGCCCACCACCTTTGATGTTGTTTTAGCAACCTTATCAATGTCATCACTCACAAAACCCATCCCTAACAGTGTGCATCCCTTCTCCTTCTGCAAACATTAGGGGATAAGCTTCCTATCTAATGGGACAAAACAATAGGAGTGCTCCATTTCAAGTTTCACTTTAAAAAAAAAGGGCTTATCGGGCGGATGGGGCGGTTTACTTGTAACGCCCTGCCGCACAAACCCCAAAGGAACTAATAAAGACGCAACAATTTTTTATTTTTTTATTTTTTAAAAGAACATATTAAATGTACTTAAGCATTCCAACATAACAATGTTCTAAGCTGCACAACTAAATTCCTTGGGGTACACGAGGTGACATTACTACACTAACCCATAACAAAGATAATAGACAAAATATTAAATAACCAATAATGTAAATCCAATCATTCATGACATCAATTAAACATTTATTCACGATATCAAGAATGATATGAATATACCAAAAGAAACCAGACATATATATGACAATAAATGAATCGTCAAGATATAAAGTATATATATATATATATATATATATATATATTTTGACAGATACAACACAACTTAATCTGTAATTACAAATGACATTTCATGAATGATTACATGGCCTGAATATACACTACATCAAGATGATATTACAACATAATGAACATATAACAAATTACATCAAGATCCTCCCAACACACGTGGGAGTCGATACATCAACAAATAAATTACATCTGAAGGATGAACATACATCTGGTACATAAGAACACTGGATCATCTGCACCTGCAAAACTCTGCAATGAAAGAAACAACTGCAACCAAAGGGAACCCAACGGGGTGTGTAGCACGTTCCACCCAACCACCCCCATGCTGGGAGTTAACAAGGAAGTATCCCCGACCAAGCACATCTAACAAAAACACAAAACTAACTCTAGACAAGATCACATAACATCAAAAGACCACATAGGAACTACACAATGACAAATCACCAAAGATCAGACAATAAACCACTTTTACAAACATAACAATAAATCACTTTCCAAAATTACGACATCAAGTCACGAAACACATCACCATTAAATCTCAAGACATAATATCAAAGACGACTTTCAGAGGACTTCAATAAAATAATACAAATGGAATGTTAGAGGAGAGTGTCATCGCATGGCTTAACATGGATTATCCAGACAACCTATCACAAGGTGTTGCCTCCATCTCTACATGGATTATCCTGACAACCTAATTCAAGGTGTCACCTCCATCTATGGTTCTCCTGACAACCTATCTCAAGGCGTCGCTCCATAGGGTTACTCATGAGGAATCATTAACCTCTCGTGAAGACAAGGCAACGATCTTGCCAACCACGACCTTCTCGGTCCCCTTTAGTCTGTGATAGCACTAATAGGTGGATGAGGCATCACAATTATCTTGTTAATGTTTAATCCCCACCCAAGATTAATTACTTAGATTATCACTGATTACACTAACTCTATGTGGGTTACCCTGACAGCCCCTTTGTGCGTCGGCCCCCACTTAGAGCCACTCTCTCTAAACACTCAACATAAACTATCAACACAAAAGGATTGTACCACATGAAATATTGAACCAATCAAATGGATCATCTGTGAGGTACAACCATCTCACCAAAACATATGAAATACCTCCACAAAACTGTACAATCCAAGTGCAAACTAAATCACAACCATGGTAAAACAGGTCAAAATCAATACAATAACAATATTCCCACCTCTGGAAGTCCTAAACATAGCTTAAGTTCCTATGAAAGGTAAAATAAATCTAGGGTTTCCCACATGACATAAACCCAAATAAAAGAAATCCACAATTGAATTAAATGAATAGTCTCAAGAGTAAGTCATTTACATAAAACAACGTTGCACAACTCAATTCAATCCTAATAAATTTCGCCAATAGAACAAATCAATTACTCAAAAATAATCAATTAATTAACAAGTAGTTTATTTCTCATTTTCACAATTAAACTATAACATTGCAACTTGTAAAATTATCTCATTAATTCAAAATCTCAACACATTAAATCTTTTATATGTATATATCTAAATGTATATACATATATACACTTTTTGTGTGTATATACATATATACGCATATATATATATATATATATATATTAAAATCATGGCATTCAAAATATATTATAAAAACTACCTTAATATAATTTTACAAACACACATATTCAAATATATTGAAATATATATAAATATATATTAAAAAAACAAAATCTAAAAGATTTATTGAAATCGCATGAAAACTAAATAATAAATAAAGTTTAACAAGCATATCCGTAGCCTTCACAGACTATGGTACTACGTACCACAGCCTGTGGGGGCCGCAGCCTTGGCTGTTGTGCACAGCCTGTGGCGGCTACGTACAGCCGTCCACAGGGGGTCGTGGGGGTACGGCTTCGGCCGACCTCCCACGCCCTTGTAATTTTTTTATAATTTTATTTTATTTTATTTTATTTTATTTTATATATTTTATTTTATTTTTTTATTTCTTTTATATATATAAAATTCATATTTAAAAACAAAAAACACACGAATTTCAATAATAAATCAAATTCGCTCATAACACTTTTAAGGTATTATTATTATTATTATTATTTTATATTAAACTCTAATTCGTACAAAAATATAGGACATTAACCAGAAATTTAGAACAACAATATAACAACAGATTTTTCAATTAACCCTATACAGATCTAACATGCAAATTCAACCTTCAATCAAAAATTATTTTTATTTCAAAACAATAAATTTTACTACTAAACTATATTGAAGAATTTCGAAAGGGTTTAATACAACTTTTCAATCACAGAACCATTTTCAGAAATAGAGGAATGGATCTTCAAAACACAACAATCCAGATTTGTTTATAGAACAATAAATTAAAAGAAGAAAACTTGGAGTCCTTTGTTCGATGTAGAATCCCTTATGTGACTTCTTCTCAAATTTTTGCCTTCAACCCCCTTATGAACCGATCCTTTCTTCAAAACAATACTTTTACCCAGAAGCCCAAACAAAACTATTTTCTTTTTGTCACAGGAAAAAGAATGGAGAAAAAGCAAGAGAGGGTTTTTGAAACTCTGAAATATGAAAGATGTATTCCCCCCCGAAAATACAATGATCAATCCTTATAAAGGAGATTGTGCAACCCTAAAGAAACCCTAAAAAGGTAGGCATTTAATAATTAATATAATTATTAAATATCACATTATCTTACCATTTTATTTAAAAATTAATTATTTTCCCCAGATATTATCCACACAAGATTTTCTAATTTAATATTAAGAAAAAGCTCATGTATAATTATCATCATCATTTTTTTCTTTTATTTAATTTAATTATTTATATTTTTAATTAATTAAATAACTTCTAAATTTACAATTTATTTTAAATTCAACATTTAACAAACTTACAATTAATTAAAGCCACAAGACAACATTAATTAATCTTATAAAATAAGATTAATTAAATAACCACTAACCATATAAATAAAATAATAATCAACAATCAAACTATACAACAATAAGGACAGAACCTCAGTCATGACACAACAACTCACAACAGGACGACGGACTTGGGATGGGGACACTTCCTAATCAACTCCCTTTTTCAACATTGTACCCGTTGGGTAAATTTAATGCTCGCCCTGTCCCGCCGAAGCAAGTGGAATCGAGACTTTATTCCTGCATACCAATAAACGTCAAGTAACATATATACAGATAATCAAAAACATCATATCGTGAGAAGGAATTGCAATGTAGCAGGGCACTCGTAAACGAATGGTGCTACACTGTCCTCTCACCAAAGCTATACTAACAATTACAATATCAAATATGAAATAACATTTCTAACTAACAGATCACATCATAATATAATTACGAAATCACTAAATCACAATGTATTATTGAATCAAGTTAAACATCACAATCCAATGTAATCATAATGTCATCAACTGCAATAAAATAATCATCAATCACTCTAAACTAACCAATTCAGCAAACCAAACCATAAGGAGTACAATCACAGTCATGAAGTATCAAACCAAAGCATAGAAAAAAATAACAAATCCAAACAGTAGCAGGAGGGGTATTACATTACTCATGAGGAGGACGGATACATTCTTTATGGATTCTGCACTATTGATGGTTGTTTCTCTTCGCCATCATTTCGACGGCCTTCACCCGCATTCCTCCTGTGTGGTGTAACTATGTTGCGAGCCCACACACTAATCTTAGATAAATGTCAAGGGGATCCAAATTGCAAGGTTGATGATGTAAAAGGTTGGTGAGTGAATTATTGATGAACTCCATGATAATTGATCTCAAGGTGAGGAATGAGCCTCACTCAGTAGTATTAATGGATCATCCTTGGCTGTTAGTGATGCAGTCTGTATATATCCTTGCGCAAGACCTCCACTTTATGTGAGCTCTTATTGTTGTAAAGCTTCCACTCGCTTGTGCGATGACCACCATATTGGGGTGTGGATGTATGGGGAAGGTCCAATTATTTTGACCCCTCATAAGGAATGATTTATGTGAGGTTCTCCTTTTCTTGTCAATGTTGCGGGTGATACAGGTGATCGATCTTGGATAGTGAAATAAAATGGTGCCTATGTTCAGGTCTCAACCATTGTTGCCATGATTCACAAAATTCAAAAGGAATACATAACGAGAAATTAACTAATGATCAAATATGTGTCTAGCTTGCAGTATGGTGGGGTTTTCTTTGGTGGAACTTGTGGCTTTTAAGGTCGTTGCTCGAATGCAAATTCTTTAACGGTTGCTCGCACTCCCCTATCTGATAGAGATGGTGCATGGGGTTATGCCTTCTTGTTGGCCGAAGGTCTTCACCATTGCTATTGCAGAATTCTAACTGTGGCACCCCATGCTTCCCTACCCACAATTCTCCTTCACAGAAATCCTCTGCACAGAGTCCACTTCTCACTTTGTTGTTTCGAATGAGCTTCTTTAGAACTGTCGCCTCGTTTCTTTGTTCTCAAGGAAGGTTTCCATATTGCCACACACTGAAGGGCACTTAGAATTAAGAAGATTTGTGGAAATGTGTTGGTGCCCTAAGAAACACATAGAATGATGGTTATTACTAAGGCCTCCAATGAATGTCCAATCGTCAGCTCACCTTTAAAGTAATGAATATTTCCCAAAGTCATTTTCACAATTGGACGATCACGATGTCACTCCAGTGATTAAGCACCATGGAGAGAAAGGAATGTGGGCTCTGGCTATTTTGGAGTTTTGTGTGAAGGTTTCGATTAATGGGTGTTTGAATTCCTACATTCTTGGGGTCATGTAATGTTTTAATAGATCAGTGCAATTCTCTTTATCCTTTCTGTATTTTGCAGGTTGCCTCTTGATATGAACTCAAGGAGAGGGTGTTTTTGGAAAAAAAAAATGGTTCAACTACTTTATGAAGGATTTTTGAAACTATGATAAGTTTCCTTTTATAAACTTCAAAGTTACATTTTAATCTTAGTTCTTTCCTATTTGCAGGCCTAGTCATATGATGGGGGTTGGACTAATCAAAGCTTTCCAATACAACTAACATGCATATGAAGACCTACTAAAAAAAGTGAAGATAGAATTTTATTTCATAAAGGTTCACATACAAGAGTATACAAATAGAAGTCTGAAGATACTAAAGTAAAGAATCTGCTTGCTCATGAATATATGTCAAAGGAAGACCAATTTCCATGAAAATGAAGACTCAAACAACTTGATTCAATGAGGTGAAGGATAAGAAGTCAAGGGGATATTTACTAAAATCAGAGATGGAAAGGGGATTTGTTGTTTCCTCCCTTTCACCAAATGATTACGGTCTCTCAAGAGTTGTCTTGTCAAATCGGAGATGACTAATCCATTTCACTATGGTGCTAATTTGCAAACAAGATGCATTTGATCGACTGAAAAATGTTGAAAACACATCAAGCAACAAGCAACTTTTAAACAATTTCAGCTACAGTAAAAGGGGCAATTCACTAAATGACAAAACTGTTACAGCATTCAGGTCACTATAGGACAAAATAAGGAAAAGACAAAAGTTGTATTTTAAATTGTTGAATATTTTGGGGTAGGTGAAACCCTAGTGTAAAGAAAATATGAGCCACTCATTGTAAATCAATCCTAGCCATTCATTTGAGCCTTGGAAAACTATACATAAGGGTTTCCCCTTCATTTGTAGAGGGGTTGGAGAACTGGTGTAAAAGCATTCTATAGCAATAGAAAGCAACATTGCATGATTTATGGGTGTTTCTTTTGAGTTTGTTCATTATGCATGCATGGTTCAACTCCCATGTTAGTTTTAGTTGTTAGTTTCTTGAGTGGAAGTGATAATGGTGTTTGTTGTTATAGTATTTGATGAATTTCGAGCTCATGCTTTTTGTGGTTTGTTGATGATGAATCACTTTGTAAATCTAGTTTGAGCTTCCTTACTTCATTGTTGTAACTTAGTTTAATTGCAATCTCATGATGTGTATGTGCAATCTAAAAATCTATAGTCCTTAGAAGATTTCCCTGGTTTTGTGTAGTTGTAGGCTTCTCTTGGTCAAGAAAAATCTAGTTTAGGAAGCTTGTCTACGTTAGCAGCCACCATTTTTACTATTCATTCATAGCTTAGATTTAGAACAACTTCCTCAACCCTTCTAGTTTTGCTATTTCTTTTAGTCCTTGGTTAGAGTAGGATCTCAAGCATCACCATGAAGCTAAATCAAATGAACTTGGTGAGTTTCAGCTTGTTATTTTTAGTGGGTAGCTACTATTCATTCTCTTCTAGCACTTTGGAACTACATTTGCAAACCCAACTTCCCACACTTTGTAACTCATCTGTAAGACTGCCTTGTGTTACCAGAAAAATGCATCAACCAACTAAACTATTCCAAGCTTGTCAAGACCTAACACTCAAGAGACCTTGGGGTGATTTTAAGCAAATTGTTGTTGGAGATTTCCTTTCAAGAGAGGTAATGCACCTATGCATTACCTGTGTTGAGAAGTGCATAAAAAACACATCAACAAGCTTCAATGATTTTGGCCAATTTTTCTTGTCACAAAGAATCTTGGTTTGGTTTTTCTTCTATAAATATCATCTCCTTTGCATCCCCACTTTCCTGTTCAACATGTCTCTCTTGTGTGAGTTATTTATGTTTTTCTACGCTATCAAGGTGTTCAGTACTTTGGTTTTCCCCATTCCTGGCTCCAATGGTCTAGAATATTGACTTTATTTGGGACTCATTCTTGGCCAGGTTCATGCAACTACTCTTGAGTAGTGTCATCACAATTTTTTGTATGTTGAAGTTAATCCTTAATTACCTCAATATTCATTACATCTTCTTGCATCTCCATTTCCTCTCCTTCTAGGGAAATGGGCATCTGAGAAACTATGTATGTATGTTCGTCTTGAACTCAAGGTTGTACCTCTATTACTTTTTCCTCTTTTGAATGTTCCACCTCTTGGGTGGGTAAATCTACTATAATTCTTGGACCTTCAACAATGTCCTAGTGTACTCCCTTCTCAAGTTACTTCTCAACAACTAACATGGGCTTTGGTGTTCTCTTTGGCTATATTTTTCCTTTCATTTTTTTTCAAGTTTGCTCCACCTCTCCATTTACTTCATGGTGAGATCCATGGTTATATCAAGCTCCTCTTATTCAAGTGAATATGTATTTCCCATGGTTTTCCTCATCAAAAAATCCCTTACTAAGGGAGGATAAGCAAACATTGTAGCCACTGGATGAGACATTCCTCCTCTCACCTAGGTGTACACCTATTGCTTTTCAACCATTTCTTTAAGAGTGATATATTCATCCCTAGGAAATGTAGCTGATGATGATGCCCCTACTAGTTCTTTTAGTAAATTAGTTGGGATGGCTCTAACCTCTCTATTTGGGTCTTTTGGTTGTGAGGCCATTGAGACTCCCTAAATTGGGGTTTCAACAATTATTTCTCTACTCTCTTCAAGAGCCTGCACCTCTACAATATTTATTTTCTTTTCGAGGTAGTTATCATACCCCAAATCATCAATTACCTTTTCTTTCTTTTCATCTTAGGTGGTTATGTGATCACCACTCCATTGGAATTTAGCCTATGGATATTTCTATCTATCAAAATTTGACTAAATTCAATTACTATCCTAGATATTTGCTCTAATAATGTGATCTCAAGCTCTTTTCAATTAGGATCTTGAATGGGTTGATAAAAAATCCTATTAGATTCATATGTGGGATTCATGATATTTTCATCATCCCCAGTTATTTGCAATGGGACATCATGTGTTCCCATAGTCATCATTTTATTTAATGTCAACCTCTGGTATGATTGCCTCCTAGCTTTGCATTCATCTAGATAATAATTCTAGTAATCTTCTAGGTGAGGTACATGAGCATAATTTTATTGATGTGTTGGGTGAGTCTCTCAGGTGGATCATATTTAGCCCTACTCAATTTGAAATTAACCAATAAAAATGTCAACAATTCATTCTTTGTGAGCTTGGCACTTTTATCCAAGCCACACTTATAATCTTCCATAATGATGGGAAATCTAATTTCTCCCTTCTTATGAGATTGTAGAAAAGCATCATGGGATTCCATTACTTACCTTAAAAATTCCAACAATATTATTTTGTTTGTAGGGTATTTAGGTAGCATGTAAGGGTTACCTGAGAATCCCTCAACTCTAATATAGGTGAACTTTGGGAACTAGATATATCGGAACCCATGATAATCAATAGCTTCTTGTGCAAACAAGGAGATCCTTTTGTCTTTGTCTCCTTCCATAGTTTGGATTACCTTCATTGAAAATGAATCATTAAACCTCTTATAATGCTTCTAGTATTCAATAGAAGTTATCTAGGGTAATGACGATATACCAGTCTTTGTCTTGCATTTCTACCTAAGGTCCCTATCCTATTCAAACCTTGAATATTATCCTTTATTACTCATGAGTATATTATGTACAAAGACATGAAAAAATAATCCCAATGACTAAAAATTTTGAATACGTTTACAAAATTTATCACTGATACCTTTAGCCCAATGTATTTAAGTTGGGTCATCCTTTACATGTTTGATGATTTCATACATCTATGGTTCAAACCTATTAGTATCTTGATTACCCACTAATCTATTTAGAAAAGTGGTTATGTCCTAGATATCATAAATAAAATAAGACCTCAATATGGTTTTGGGAATCTTTCATAAGGACTTTGACATGTCCTTTTCTCTAAACTAGGTTATCAACATGATCCTCTTGTTCTATTCTTCCATGTTGGCATATTCTCTTGTAGATTTCCCTATCTCCATTAGACTCATCACATTAAAATTTGAGATCCCAAATGTTTTAGCGATCCCTTTTGGGGTCAAATCTTCATATACCATGCCTTCCTTTAGAACCACCCTTCTCTTGGCATTGCACCATTGCATACATTCCATAATCAACTTTGGGGCATCCATTGCTTGAGATAACCCTACATCCATGTGTAATCCACTTGTCATGATATTCTTTGCATGTTGGTTGGCATTGGGTTGTTGAATCCTTTCCATGAACTCATTTTCATTGAAGTTACCCAAAAAGGTATCAGCCACCAACCTGTAGGTGGATATTTAATGAGATATAGGGAATTTGAATTCATCTTTAACTCTCATATTCTGGGTACCCATTGTTTCTTCTAAGTCTTGCATGATTAGCATATATAGTTCGTATACTAATCAAGGCAATCTCTATCAATTTTTCTTCTTTTGTATTTGTTTTATCAAGATTACCTTACCAATAATCATTCACTTTTTGAACTCAAATCAATCTTAAGAGAATGCATGCAAGATTACTTGAAAGGAGCTAGACAAAATACTGTATTTCCACAAATATTAAGCACATGGAGAGTGTTTTTAAAAAACTTGGTTTAAAAGAAATGCCTATTTTTTCTAAGAATGGTCTTGATCTATGGTAGAATCAATTGTCAAAAATTATACTCTCAAATTTTGATATTTTATCTTCTTCGTAGTTTCAAATGATGCCTCAATCTTTGGTAGCATTCATAGGTGTCTTCTCCAATACACTATGGAATTCTTCAAAAGCTACTAGTATGTTTCCTTTTGGTGAAAATGTGATTTTTTTGCCACCTTCCTTAATATCCACTAATCATTATATGCTTTAGGTACATTGGTGGAGTACAAGAGTGATACTTTAGGCTTTAATGAAAAATTTTGCGAGCCACGTGCTTTAATTTAATTTTAAAAAACTATATGAGCATGGTCATAGCATATTCTTAGGTTTTTGACATATTTTGAGAATTGATGAACCATCAAGAATTTAGGCTGGATGTGGAAGAATTATCACCTTAGTACTTGGTGGCATTTCACTTTAAGATTTCTAGTAACTTTGTTTTAGATGTGATATCAAGTTTTTTTTGCCCTAAGTTTCCAGGTTATCAAGTAAATTCTTGCTTTGGCATAGGCACTCGGGTATAGACATAAGAAATGCTCGACTCGATGCAAATTTACTAAGATGAAGTATTTTTAGTTCTTAAAATTTGGAAAAACCTTGCTTCCAGGTTATATAATTATCTTATTAGTGAATACAGGTCAAAAAAGACTTGCATTAGGTGAATTTATTAATTAGGGAAAGTTCTTAATTCCACCAAAATTACATTATATCTTCCTTTGTGAAACCTAAAGTGTGATAAACTAGAATTTTGATTCCTGTAGGATCCAAAATTCTGATAAAAATTGTATTTCCTTTAAACCCAAATTATGAGTGTTTTACCTTGAGAAAACCTCCATTTTACCTAAAATTAGCCAAATGATTAGTGTGTGTATGTAAATAATGTGAATAAGCAAATAAAACCTATACAAGACATCAATGAAACATTATATCAAGGAATTCAAATAATAATCAAATTAACAACAATTCCTCAATGGTGTCTCATTGTCCTCTATCTCCAATGATTATTTAAGTCATTTTTCTCTTAGATTGTTTGTGCACATGACTTTCCAAATGACAACCTAAAGAATGAGAGATGTTGGAAATGCAAGAGATGTTTCCTACATTACATGATTGATAAACTAGTTGTAGATGATATGCAAAGATAATAATGCTGCTATGATGTTGCTAATGAAAATGATATGATGAAAATACTGTAATTAAGATGTTGTTAATGAAAATGCCATGATTAAACTACTTGATGCTAAAATTCTCACTAAAATGGCAATGCCAATTAAAATGTTGCAGAGTGTAATTGCTACAAATGCTCAGCTCTCTCTCTTTTTTTTGTTCTAAATGAGGGCCTATTTATAGATTTTCCAAGGCATGAGCCTAGGTGGCAGGAATCAATGATCTGGATTTGATCTAGAGAGATGGATGGTTGAAGATGAGGAGGTTAGAGAGAAAAGGGGAAGTGTGTTCCCTTCATAAGAACAAACTGCCAAGTGTGAAGAGGAATAAAATGGAAATGAAGGCCAAGTGTCCCAAATTATTTAGAGTTTGTTGATGATAAATGCCAAATTAAATATTAGAAATATTTAATTTCTTCATACACATGATTAGATGGAAGGTGGGAAGAAGTTAGTAAACATGTGCTTAAATTCAAATTTAATGAGAGGAGGTTAATTAAATAAAACAAACTAATTAAATTTGTTCATTTAATTAAGATATGAAGAAAATGATTTAGGATAGGAAGAATTAGAGAAAATGAACTATATAAATAATTTTTTCAATTTATTTATAAGTAGAAGAATTAAAGATTATTAATTAAGTAACTTGTATTTAATTAATCCTCTAGACCAAATTTGAGTGTATACATTTTGTCCCTCTTTGAAGTGATGTGTTTGCGACACATTGCTTCAAAGAAAAAATTGTTGATAGTGCTGATAAAGAAATTTGATATGCCCCAAATGCTAATTTTCGAGTGATGATGCATGTATGCCCCCTCGAGAGATAAATCGGGGAATTTTTTGAATTTTTAGGGTTTTTTTGAATTTTCATGATTTTTATGATTTTATGGGGATTTTCAAATTTTTAGGATTTTGAGACGATTTATCTCCCAATAAAGAATACTAACCCTTCCAATTGATTAATTGATGCCCTTTTGAAAATAAAAATAATCCCACTTAAATACCCTCCATTTACCCCTTTAAAAGGTAAAAAGATGAAAAAGGAGCTCAATTGAATTCATTTGCAATGTGAGTGATTGAGTTGATTGAGCAATTTAGCAAGATGGTCATCCCATACCACACTCATCAATTCGAGTGAGTTTGACAACACCACCACCCCGCCGCATATGGACCTCTGGTACATACCTCAAGAAACCACCTTTTGAAATTTGAATTTGTTTTTTCACACTTTCATGTTTTTAAAATATATTAATTGCATTTTAGCGCATTTAGGACCCGAAATAGCTAATAGGTTCCCTATTTTAGTGCATTTATGTTGCAAAGTAGTGCATATGTTGTCTTTTTTAGCGCATTTAGGATTTGAGCGCATAGATGCTCTGTTTCAACGCATTAATGGATTTTTGTAGTGCATCCATTGTTCCAGCGCATGAATGCTCTATTTTAGTGCATTGACACTAGAATTGATGAAATGTTGATTTTTCTCCTTACTTTTGATGATTGATGATCACATCAGCTGTTGTTTTGATGATGTTTGATAGGATATATGATGATTGACCTCATGATGGATGAGATTCAATGACAGACGCTCCATGATATTTGATCAAAATCTCATTAGAGCTGATTAGATTGATTGATAGGTTGATTGATAAAATGTTGATTGGTGATATGTCATGATTATAGGAGAATTTAAGAGTTCTTCAATCTCGAGAGTGCTACCTGAAGACTTGGGATATGATTTTTCATCTGGTGCAGACGGATTTGGATTTTGTTAAACAATGTGGTTTATCTTCTTTTCTTGAGATGCCCTAGTATAGGATAAACAGGGGACTATTGACTACATTAGCTGAGAGGTGGCATAGTGACCACAACATGTTCCATCTAGCTACCAGTGAGATGAGGTTACCCTAGAGGATGTGTACCACATACTGAGGATTCTCGTGGTTGGAGAGTTAGTTGTATATGATCATACAAAGTAGGGAGGTACCGAGGTGCTAACGAGGATCTTTGATGATGATGAGATTAGTTGTTACAAGATCTCGTGGCAGGATATGGTTGATTCTTATGAGCCATTACCATCTGTCCTAGCTGAGTTTGTTGGAGGTTTCTTATGTCCTAACCGTAGGTCGAAGGGACTATCCGTTGGTTAAGTTAGGATACTAGAGAGGATGATCACTCAAGGGATCTAATATGCATGGTTTTCCCATATGTTAGCACATTTATATCATGATCTACATCAAGTGCTGTATCTTGGAGCTGCTAGTTTATCAGCTAGAGTGACACTACTATAGATTTGGGCTTTTGAGCATATAGTTGTTACTCATCCTTTAGCAGAGAGAGATCGTCCGGATGGCAGGCCATATGTCTTTGAGTACATAGGTGAGATTGTAGTAGGAATAGTGAGGCCTACAACATATGGGGGAAGTAACATGTAGCTTTTGTGCTCACATTTGATGTACCGAGACTTGATTTATTCACTTATGCAGTCGGGGACTTTATGATTTCCTACCATTTTATTGATGTATCTCTCCATATTTTTTGATATCATTGTACACTTGACATTGATTATTTTGATATTATATGAGATTCAATGGAGACTATTGATCTATATGTTGTCTACATGCTTTTATGATGAATGCATTTGATTTCTGCTCTATATGCTATATGATGTGTATATTATTATGCCATGGTTGTGTATGGATGCAATGAGGAAATGATGATGCATGGATTATGATTCTATATAGCTTTATGGATGAGGCTTTATGATATATGAGATGGATTTTCTCATGTAGATAAGATGTGATGCACTTTATTTTTTTGTATTTTTCTAATGCAAATACATGATCTAATTCATGGATGGATGGATTATGATAATACTTTCTAATGTATGTATGATATGATATTGATTATGCAACTACATGTGAATGATATTTTTTGTTTATGTCAAATGTACTCAATCCTTTAATGAGAGATAAAATCATTTTGAAATTTTCCAGCCTTGGAAAACCTAAAATGCACATGCAAAAACTAATATGAATGCAATCTATCTTAACTATGCAAATCTAAATATGCAATGTTGTCATCTTTTCAGCCGATTTGTTGTGCTTGTTATCATCATTGAGCTTTTGCTATGTTGAAAGTTAGTACAAACACCAACGGTATAATTAAACCATCTGACCTAAGTACAACTTCAATTGATTTTGATATTTCAAGGTAATACAAGCATCTAGGTATAATTGAACTGAGATGACATGAGTATTACTTGTGTATAATAGAAAAGAGTTAATCCTTCTCCTATGAAAATCCGTAATTTCATCAATGATACATTTTAGATCACACCTCGTGAAAAATTTACATAATCATAATGATCAACTCACATACAGCACACAAAGAAAAATATCATACTCCATCATAGATACTCTAGTCTATGGCATCTTTGAGTTGTTCCAGAGAAATGATAACAAAAATCAAGATACAACAGTTGAACATTTATGCTAAAGTGATTAAACCATGATTCAAAAGAATATCATCCAATTAGATTTGTTTTGACTGATCTTGTTGTTGATTTGGATGGTTGGTTTTCTAAAAAAATGTGATTGATGTTCAATGTTGAGTTTTGTTGTGATCGTTATGTTTGCTATGTTGTCTTATTGTTGTTTGTTTGTTGTTTTAAGCTCAAAGTAGATTTCCCCCAATGAGTTCAGTATTTTTCCCCTATTGAGAGACAAACCATTTATTGCCTAATGATCACCAAACCAGGGTGAGACAGGACTGCAATGCCCAGATATGTATATGAGGTTCTTACGATGGACAGGCATAATGATGGCAAAAAGTGGACGATCGACATATGCTCCAAAAGATGGAAAATCCAATCTATCACAAATAGCGCTTGTTGCCAAGTTTTCACTACTTTTTTTTATTGCACTTTTTCTAATTTTATGAATTTTTTTTATTTTTTATTTTTTGGATTTTTCTACTACCTTGATACCAATGATTAGTGCTTCATATTCAACCATGTTTTTTTTGCAAGAGAACATCAACCTGTAATATTTTGGGATAGTGTGTCCTTGAGGAGTAACAAATAGGATTCCAACACCCGATCCATGTTGAGTGTAAGACCCATCAAAGTATAATATCCAATGTTGTGTTGTCATTATGAGGACATCTACATCTAGGAATTCAATGTGCATAGGATGGTCATCTTGGAACAGTGCTTCAACTAACTAATCTTCTATTACTTGGACCTTGATTTCTCTTCTATCCACATATTGAGTGTCAAATTCACTCAATATCATCACCCACTTTGCTAATCTTCCTATTAGAGTGGCTTTGTTGAGTAGATATTTTAATGGATCTATCTTGGCTATTAGTTTGATGATATGTGTTAACATATAGTGTCTCAATTGTTGAGTAGCAAAAACCACTACTAAACAAGATTTTCAATGAATGTATATTAAAGTTCATAGCCACTCAGTGTTCTGCTGATGTAGTAGATGGCCCTTGCTTTTCCTGTAGATTCTTCTTATGCTAGTAGAGCTCCCAAAGATACCTCAGTAGTTGCTATGTAGAGTAGAAGTGGTTTTCCCTCTATTGGCAGTACCAATATAGGTGGATTCATCAAATATTGTTTCAATTGATTAAAGGAAGCTCCACATCTTTCATCCCATCTAAAAGAAACATTCTTGTGTAACAAATGAGTAAAAGGATGACTTTTGTCCACTAGTTGCACAATGAATCTTCTAATGGATTGGAATTTTCCTTGTAGAGATCATAGTTGGCTAATATTCTTAGGAGGTGGCATTTCCATGATTGCTTGAACTTTTACTGGATCTACTTCAATGCCTTTAGTTGAGACTATGTATCCTATGATTTTTGTTGATGTTACTCTAAATACACACTTCTTTGGATTTAAGTGCACATTGAACTTTTCCAATCAGTTAAAATATTTTATCCAAGATTTCTAGATGTCCTTCCCTAGTAAATAATTTTGCTAGCAATTCATCCACATAGTCCTCCATGAATGTGTGCATTATGTCATGAAAGATTGTTGTCATTGCACGCTAATAGGTGGCTCCTACATTCTTTAATTCAAAAGGCATGACATTCCAATAAAATGTACCCCATGGGCATGTGAAAGTTGTTTTGTCTTGATCTTCTGGTGCAATCTTGATCTAATTATAGCCTGAAAAACCATCCATGGGTGATAGCATAGCATGTCCTGTTGTTAAATCCACAATGATGTCTATATTGGGAAAAGGAAAGTCATCCTTTGGACAATCCTTGTTAAGATCCCTAAAATCTGTGTATATTCTGATGTTGTTGTCTGGTTTGGAGATTGGTACAATGTTTGAAATCCATTCTGCATAGTCAATTGGTTGGATGAACCCTACATCTAATAAAAAATTTTAATTTTTCTTTCACTAGTAGGGCAATGTGTGGATGCATTTTTCTTAATTTATGATTACTATATTTAATCCATGTGTTATGGATAAATGATGCATTATTAGATCTGGATTTATTCTTGGCATGTTAGCATAGGACCAAGCAAAATTGATTTGTCTTTCTTTGAAGAATTTGGTGAAATTTGGCTTTTCTTGCTCTATCATTGATGTCACTAGGTGTATGGTCTTTGTTGTTTTTGCAGTACCAATGTTTATGGATTGCATAGGCTCAACCAAAAAGGAATATATTTCTTGATGATTCTCAAAAAGAGTGTCATATCTCTCATCCTTCAGTGCCTTAGAGAGGTTTTCACCATTAGATCAACTTTTGTATTCTTTAGTTTGCATCTAAGAGACTTGGCACTCCTCTGGTTTGAAGTTTCGTTATGAAATTCATTGGTGGAACTTGTTTATGGATTTTTGAAACAAAGGAAATTGGCAATGGCATCATCATCTGAAAAGGTAGGGATATCAAGAGGCTTGATTTGTTCCCAATCAATGAGTTTGGGATGTATCAAAGGTAAGGAATCATCGGATTGGTCAAGATCAAAGGAAGTGAGGGTCATGATGGAAATGTTTTCAAGGTGTTTGCTAGTAATGTCAAGGTCTATAATGTTACTCTCCTTCAAATGATCTATCTCGCTCGATGTTTGATCATCCTCACTAGAGTCATCAATATGTAGTGATCCAAATTCAAATGGTCTAGACCCTAAACTTTGTCCCTCCATACATATGGGTGCATACCTCTTTATCACATCGATTTCTTTGTCTTCACAAGATTCTTCAAATAGTGAATCCCATTCACATTCATTTGAGTCTATTTTAGAACTAGCTTGTAGTTGGAGGATTCACTCACAAATCCTTTCAGTGTCTTCTTCTTTTGTCTCTTCTTTGTATCCTAATCTTGTCTTGTCTTTTACATTGATTATGATAGGTTGAATTGGTTCCACAATACCTTCTTTTCATTTTCCAATAGGACCTTTTCTTTCATATCCCATCTTTTCTAAGATTGTGAACTCTTTACCATATTGCTCTGTTGGTATATTGGAATTTGTTGCTTGGAATTATTCTTCATCTTTGTAAAGCCACTTTCAAATGTCTTTGTCCTTAGATTCATCAACTAGAGTACTTGCTTTTACAAATGTACCATCAAAGATCATGATGGGTTGTGAAGATTGTTGTCTAGATGTTGATGGTTGTCCATATGATTTTGGAGAAGGTAGTAGTTGTGAGAGACATAAGGACTACTCAAAAGAATACTCGCCCATGCCTTTATCTTTCAACTGAATCTTTTTCTCAAACTATTTTGACAAAGAATTGAATTGGCTTTCATTACTTGAGGAAATAGAATCACTGATGCCTTCATCTTTCAATTGAACCTTTTTCTCAAACTGTTTTAACAAAGAATTGAGTTGGATTTCATTACTTGAGGAAAAAGAAGTGAGAGCTTCTTTGTTGTGTAGTACAAAAACATCTTAGACTGTCTTGAGAGTGTTGCAGTATTGGGGATTAGTAAAATCTGCTAAAATTGTGATCTATTGGATTATTAAAATATGCTGAAATTGTGATCTATTGTTCATTGTAAGGGAATTTCAAGAATTGATGGTATGTTGATGGTATTTCTTGCATTTCATGGATCCAAGTTCAGCCCAAGAGTATGTTGTAGGTCAAATCCTTGTCTAAAACTTGGCAGATTATATCCTTTTGAACTGGTCCCACTTGACTTGGCAATACTATCAGTCCTTGAGAGGATCTTTCATCTTCATCATAGGCTTTTATTGTGATCTTTCTTCTGGAATCTATTGCATTTTTTGAAAATCCCAATGCATAGATAAGCTTTAAGGTGCATATATTTAGACCAGCTCATCCATCTAAAAAAATGTGTTTGACCTGATGTTTATGGATTAAAACCTCAATATGGAGTGGAGCGTTGTGTGGATGGGAGAGGGAAGCATCATCATTTGCCAATAATGATAAACAATGGGGTGCAGTCAAATGTCCCACCATGGCTTGGAATTGACAAACTTCCAAATTAGTTGGTACTGTGGTCTCCACTAAAGCTTTTTCCAAAATATCCTTATGGACTGGTGAAATTTTAAGAAGTTTTAGTATGGATATTTGTGCTAGAATCTTTTACAATTGATCTACTATATTGTATTGATTCGAAGGAGAAGCAAGTGTTTTAGATGTACTTACTTTCAATACAAACTTGGAGTGCCCCCTTGTGGTCACATTTATTGATAGGTTGTCTTGTTTATCCTTGATTTTGATGGCATTGATTTGATTATCAACTACAAAAATGTGAATGATGGTAGTATCATAGACATAATTCACATTCTTCCCTTTGTTTTTTGTCGAAGAGAATTCTCCTTTTTCATAGTTGGGTAAAAGGTTTTTAAATGCTCCATTATCATCATTTGTTTTATGTCCTATCGATATGTCAACTCTATCTATCAAGTCTTGCACCAAATGTTTTAATTACATACAAACATTTGTTTTATGACCTTTGCTTCTATGAAAGTCACAATAATATGCATCATTCCACCATGATGGTTTAAATCTTGGTTCAAAATTTCATGTATCTGGTAATGTTATGAGTTTGTGTGCAAGAAGCTCTTTTAATGCTGATTCAAGTGATTTCCCCAAAGGTGTAAATTTTCTTCAATATATTGGTGGAGCTAGTTTAGATTCATTGTTGTTTTGATTGTTTTTGGGTGCAGTACCTAATAAATTGAAGACTGGTTTTATGTTATGTGTGTCAACTAACCATCATTACCTATATACATTCTTATTTCTTGTCTAGAATTTGGATTTTTCATTGTTGTTATGATGGTTAGAAGAGTTAGCAGATTTTGTTCCTTTGTTATAGATTTTCAACACTCCTCTTTTAACCAAGGCTTCCTCAATCTTAAGTCAGTTTTCAATCATCTTTTCAAAATTGGGTGGGCACTGCAACTGGAGTTTATAATTTATCTCACTGTTGAGATTATCAATAAAGATATCCATCTTTTTTTCTCAGGTATAGGACAGGCATATCTATAAAATAATCGTCCCCATCTTTGTAAGAATGTAAGAAATGGCTCACCATTTTTCTGCTTTATGTTACAAAGATCTTTCATGGTTATTTCATGTTGAGTGTTGTATGAATATTGGGAGATAAAAAAATTTACCAGCTCCTCAAATGATCTAATACCTAGTGGGAGTTTTGAAAACCATTCCATGCATTGACCACCCAAACTTCTTGGAAATAATCTCATTAGATAGGTTTCTTCATGTGCAAATTCTAGACTCATGGTGCAGAATTCTCTTACATTATCTTGAGGATCAATTTTGCCATTGTATTTGTCATATTTTGGAAATTCACAATTTGGTGGAAAAGGTATCATGTTCATATGTATGTCAAATGGATAAGGATAGATGTCTTGCAACAAATATCTCTTTGTTGTTCCCCTTTGCATGTCTAGGATTTGTTGTTGAAAATTTTGCATTTGGTGAGTTAAAGCATTCAATGGATCTATGATTCGTGAGTCAGCTTCTAATTTTTTGGGAGCTCCCTTCAATTGGTTGACATCAAAATCATTGGGTAGTTTTACACCTTGATTTCCCAGGATTAGAAAGTACTTCTCTCCATTATTTTCTAGAATTTTTTTCATGAACTTGTGAAATTTAGGGTCTTGTCGATCTTGTTGAATGTCCTCATCAGTTATCTCAGTTGTTTCAGGTTGATGAAATCCATGAAAAGGATTTTCTTCTCCTTCTACCATGATGGTTTGGGTTTCTATTTTTCTCTAAGTTTTTGTTTTTGAGCTCTTGTTAAAATGGTCATGCAAGTGATAGAATTTTCCTATACTTTGATCTTTATTTTGGAGTGCCAATGAAGTACCTAAGTCAAATAGGATGATAGATCCTATTGATGAGACTAGGCTAAATCTGATGTACAAAATTTGTTTCATGATAAAGGATGATAGATCCTAATATTGAAACTCAGCTAACAATCAAAGGTGGGATTGGAGATTGGGCACTTTAAGTTGTTTGATCCAAGTTTAGTTAAAGGGATTACACTTACAAAAGCCAATTTCTTCAAGTTTAAACCAATTTTTTAATGAGGAATGATCTCTTCTCTGAAAAGGGTCCCTAAATATGATTCTAGTTGTCAGACAGAAGTTCAATTTAGCTCTCTATTTGAGTATCAGGTGAATGCACTAACACATGTTGTATGTGCACTAAAATATGGGATAAATGCGCTAAAACAACCCCTATATGCACTAGACTGTCAGTGAAATGAGCTAGAACAAAAAGCTTATGCATTGAAAGATGTGGTGAATGCGCTAGAGCAGACCCTATATGCGCTGAAAGATGTGGTGAATGTGCTATAACAGACCCTATATGTGCTAGACTATGAACTCAATGCGTTGAAATACAAAGTTTATGTGCTAAACTAGAAATGTCATCATTTTGAAAGTTTGTCTAGTTTTCTTGTTTTTGAATCAATGAATTGAGTGTTTTTGATGGATGATCTTCTGAACAATGATTTCAAACATAGAAGCAAGTAGTAAAATAGTTGTTTCATCCTATGATCTAAACATCAAGTGTATTTTCTAGGATCTAGTCTGATCCCTTTGATTTCCACTGGTATTGAACAACAAACAGATTAGTCAAACTCTTCTAATGTCAAGGGTCATTAATAACATCACAACTCATAGCTTGGAACTACGTCAACTTACACATCCTTGTCACCCCCTAGAGGGCACCCGTGTTTTTTCCTTTTTCGGGTCTTAACCAAAGTTGATTCCTCCACTTTTGGCAAGAAATCCCTGGTAGTTATATGGTGAGTATCTTGGGGGCGGATTCTTCCCTCCCCTTGCACTATGAATATTATAATGTTTGGAAACTGACTCAGCTTGGCTACTACACTTAAAGTTATTAGTAAGGGTTTTTGTTCAGTGCAGAAAATGATAAACTCCTCAGGAGACCTCCCAACCTTTAGACCAAAGGCTTTACATATCTCAAGGATACTGGGAGAGGAATATCAATGCACACTACCATTGAATGTGATCTTCATCACAATTCACATTTGATTATAATGGGTTGGAATGCTTGGCTTTAGCTGTTCCCACTTAGGTTGTTCCCTCCTTTCGAAGTGGGGAGGAAAGTTTGCTAAAGGTGCTATTGCAATAAAATGAAAGAGTGAGTATAGCATTTTGGTCACCCAGTAAAGGGGAGAGCATAGGCCTATCACTTTGCAAACACAACATGCATGGTGTTCTTTAACCTTGTCATTAAACTAGATGCCTAATTCAATCAAAGGAAAATAAGTCTAGCCCCTGCAAACATTGTTAGTAGTCTCAAATATGTCTTTGATAGCGTATAGAGCACCTATAGAATAGAAAGATATAGATCAATCCCCCATAATTTTAAAATTATGCAAATAAAGGTGTATGTGCTAAAACAGAGAGCATATGCGCTATTAAACACACTCAATGCTCTATTCTAGAAAACATAAAAGGAAAATTAAATCCTATATATGCGTTGAAACATGAGGTAAATGTGTTGGTATGGGATGTGTATGCGCTATAATAGAGCTTTCATGTGCCAAAAGTCACCACCAACACACTGAAACAGACAATGGATGTGCTACATCAAAATTCACGAACGGACTTGTTGATGAAACTTGCAAGAAAAATATTAAAAACGGGGCTAGGCCCCACGGTGGGCACCATTTTAAGTGTGTATGTAAATAATGTGAATAAGAAAATAAAACCTATACAACACATCAATGAAATATTATATCAAGGAATTCAAATAATAATCAAATTAACAACAATTCCTCAATGGCCTCTCATTGTCCTCTATCTCCAATGATTCTTTAAGTCATTTTGCTCTTAGATTGTTTGTGCACATGACTTTCCAAATGACAACCTAAAGAATGAGAGATGCTAGAAATGCAAGAGATGTTTCCTACATTACATGATTGATAAACTAGTTGTATATGATATGAAAAGATAATAATGTTGCTATGATGCTGCTAATGAAAATGATATGATGAAACTATTGTAATTAAGATGTTGTTAATGAAAATTCCATGATTAAACTACATGATGCTAAAATGCTAATACTAAAATGCTCACTAAAATGACAATGCTAATTAAAATGTTGCAAAGTGTAATTGCTACAAATGCTCAGCTCTCTCTCTCTCTTTTTTGTTCTAAATGAGGGCCTATTTATAGATTTCCAAGGCATGACCCTAGGTGGCAAGAATCAACAATCTGGATTTTATCTAGAGAGATGGACGGTTGAAGATGAAGAGGTTAGAGAGATAAGGGGAAGTGTCTTCCCTTCATAAGAACAAACTGCCAAGTGTGAAGAGGAATAAAATGGAAATGAATGCCAAGTGTTCCAAATTAGTTAGAGTTTGTTGATGATAAATGCCAAATTAAATATTAGAAATATTTAATTTCTTGAGACACATGATGAGGTGGAAGGTGGGAAGAAGTTAGCAGACATGTGCTTAATTAAATTCAAATTTAATGAGAGGAGGTTAGTTAAATAAAACAAACTAATTAAATTTGTTCATTTAATTAAGATATGAAGAAAATGATTTATGATAGGAAGAATTAGAGAAAATGAACTATATAAATAAATTTTTCAATTTATTTATAAGTAGAAGAATTAAAGATTATTAATTAAATAACTTATATTTAATTAATCCTCCGGACCAAATTTGAGTGTATACAATTAGAATAGCACCTTCTTTTACCATTTCCTCCCAACCAAACAAAAACAAGAGAATAAAAAAAGAGGGGGTCCTCATTTTTCTAGAATAAAAATGGGGCATGTTGTGAGACTACACAACAGTATCCAAAATAGATTTTACACGCTTATATATCTATATATATAAATACACACACACACACACATATGTATTGATCATATATTTATTTTTATGAATATAAAAGAATATGTTAGAGTAATAAGTCATCACCTAATTAATTAATTAATCATTAATTAATTGGGTCACTTTATGCTTTATTACACTTAAGCTAAACTTGGGAGTGCTTTTATTTCATTATTTGCTTTAATTAATTGGTTGTTTTTTGCATAATTAGAGCCTCTAATATTAGAACATGTTGTCTCATTCATTCCTATGAGGAAACCTTTCATGTTCTAATCTAACCCTAATCAAGGGTTAGCTTCCATCCTTTTCATAAGGATTGATTCATTGTAATTATTTTATATTCACAGGAGTTGCTCACATAATGCAAATTGGTGTTTTCATAAGATCTAAGTTGTAGGGCAATCATATCTTGCTTATTTCTTCATAGTGTGATAGGTTTATCATTGTAGGTGATTCATGGAGTTGTGGGAGCATTCATTCCTATGAGGACACTTTTCATGTTCTAATCTAACCCTAATCTAGGGTTAGATTTCATCCTTTTCATAAGGATTGATTCATTGTAATTATTTTATATTCACAAGAGTTGTTCACATAATGCAAATTGGTGTTTTCATCAAATTTGAGTTGTAGGGAAATAATATCTTGCTTATTTCTTCATAGTGTGATAGGTTTATCATTGCAGGTGATTCATGGAGTTGTGGGAGTAGATACATCAACTCTAACATGGTATCAGAGCACCAGATTTGCAGCCGCCTTGTCCACTTTTTTTTAAGAAATCATCTCATGCATTAATATCCATGATCCATGGTCAAATTTTGGGCATTCCATTGAATCCAAAGTTGTCGAAACAGTCAGGTTTTCCTTTCATTTAGTTGAAAAAGGCATTTGTTTTTCAAATCTATGAGGGTTTGAAGATACAACAATTTTTTTGCCAGATCATGAGGTGGGCAAAAAATATGGGCACTTTCAACCAAAACAGACACCGCCATCACATCTAGAGTGGCCGAAACCCTAAGATTTCCTATCATTTCATCAATTTCAGAGTTGGGAGTAGAAAAGAAAAAAAAATTGTTTAGAGGTCGTACGGCCCCCAAAACCCTGGTTCTCAAAAAAATATTAAAAAAGCGTTGTAAAAAGTACTGCCTGTTTAGCAACACACCACGCCACCACCAAGCCACCTAATCATTGTCGTTAGAGTGGCACTCACAAGAAGCATTGCCAATCTTCAAAGGTCACCACTACTATATCCATTGAGGGCTTAAAGACATAAGCACCTGATCACGTGGTGACCACCTACTTCGATATCATCCCCTGTTGGGCCTTCAACCCCTGAACTGGTCACATGTGTGACCAAGGGCCCGTGCCTTTAGCCCCTTGTTGTTAGGGTTAGAGATGGAAAATATCTAACAATTAAATGCATATTTAATTAATAAACAGAGAAACTAAAACACACACAGAATAAATCATAACACATAGAATTTAATGTGGTTCACCCAATCTGGGCTACATCCACCAAACCGCAGCCATCCAATACTTTTATTATCTAGTGCAAAACCCATTACAATCTTGTGAATAAACACATTTTTCATCATACTATAACACCCATCCGAACCCCTTTTTAACAAGCTTAGAAGCTTCCAGATTTTGGGTTCTACAAAGTCTGTTTTTTGTTTTTTCATTGATTTTTTTCTTTTTCGGTGATGACGCGAAAAAGTAGGAGGAAATTTTTTCTCGAGGGCTGCCACCCCCGAACCCCCACCTAGGGCCCAGCAAGGATACATGTCGAGGTGTACATTATACCATGGGCTATACAGTATAGCATGATCAGTCACCACATACCAACACTTGTGCTAGCGGTCAGTTTTGCATAGGACCAGGTGCCTAACTTTTTTAGCCCCCAGTGCTCTGTGAGCGCCAAATTGGCCTTTTTTGAGCAGTTTAAGTAAATCGGGTATAAAATGGGCGTACAAACTCTATTTTTCACAAACAAGATACTATTGGAAAGCATATTTTGATGTTGATCCAGTGGTGTCAATATTTTTTCATATTTTTCTCTTGTTTTATTCTACTGGCCTCTAAATTTAGATCAATTATTTTCACTCCGAAGGGCATATATTTTGCCTCGTTTATCGGATTTCAATGATTCAAGCAACATCAGAAAGTTGATTCAGTCCTCTACATAAATATCAAACCTATTTTTCCATAAACTTCACCAATATTTTATTTCTATATCAAAAGTCATATTTTCCTTGTTGGTGTATTTCTTGGGAAACATGCATAAAGGATCAAAATTTTTAGTACAAAGAAGATAATTTTTGCATTGTGAGTTATATACTACTATATTTTCATCCCATTACTGTATCATTCAATTTCAAAACATGGAAAAACCTCAAAACATTCTCCTTACACCATACAACTATTATGAGTGGAAGAAAAACATAGAGATCAGTTTGAAGAAACTGGGGTTGTCTAGAGTAACCATGGGTACAGAGGTTGAACCAACGTCAGTAGAAGAGAAGAGAAAATATTTTAACATATTTGATGAATCTTTTGGAACATTATGCATGTCTATGTCTCCTAAACTCTTATTTCACATTGAATCTTGCACTACACCTAACCAGATTTGGACCCAATTGGAGTCCTTGTTTGGTAAGCCAGATTCTTTGAGGGGTTTTCAGTTGGAGAATGAGCTTATAGGTCTAAATCCTAGATATTTTAGCAGCATCCAAGACTTTTTCACAAAACTTAAGTCTCTCAGATTGCAGTTGTCATAGTGTGATACTACTAAGCAGAATTCACAGTTGATTCTTTCCATCCTTGCCAAGTTGGGCCCTGATTATTCAATATTTGTTTCTACTTTCTATGCTACACAGATGCACTTGGCATTTACCATTCCTTCACTTGATGATTTTTCTTCTTCTCTCACTCGAGAGCAAGAAAAATTGGTTCAGATGGGTACTCTAAAGTCTTCCATTTCATAGGCTCTATTTGCCATTCAGATTCCTAAGGAGAAGGCTTCACCTAGCAAAGAAAATAAATAGAAAAAAAACATGTGCAAGCAAAAGAATCATCTTCACATGCATCTTCTGATTACTCACCCTCTTCCAAAGGGGGGTCATCTAGGAAGGAGAGGTTGACTTGTGCTTATTATCAGAAGCAGGGACATGATGAGCATCGTTGTTATGCTAAGAAAATAGACCATTTGACACATCTTCTACAGTAGAACCATATACAATTTCCATCTTCTATGTCTTGTAGTCCATCACCTTCTTTTGCATCACCATCACCATCACCATCACCATCTACACATATAGGTACAACAGGTATTGCTAATGGATCTGATAAGATGAAAGGTGGTGCCTTACATGCATTTGTAGGTCTTTAGTCAGATAGATGGTTTCTTGATTTAGGAGATTCCCATCATATAGCATCTTCACAGGATATGTTTTCTACATTTGGTGCAAGTACCACACCACACATTCTACTGGGTAACAACACATATGTCAGTGTTAGTGGGAAGGGTACATTTTCCATTGATGATGGTATCTTTTAGGAGGTACTATATGTTCCATATTTTTCAACCAACCTCCTCTTTGTCTATTAGATTACTCACAGTGGATTAGGGAAGATAGTGGAGTTTGCTCCTGACTCAGTTTTCATCATGGATTTGCACACTAGGTAGATTGTGGCAGTTGGCATTACTGATCATGCTTCTAGGCTTTATGACTTTTCTCATTTTGCATCTGAGGATCCACCATTACCTATACCTGTTATTCACTCTCCACCATCGAGAGTACATATGGAGAAGAAATTTGGCCACTTGAACTTGTGTGTGCATTCATCCACCACAGTTCCTAAGACTCCTTCAGAGCTTATTTATCCTCCTCTTGCTTATTCAGAGATCATACCTGTTGAGCAAGAAATAGTTCAATCATTCTCTATATTGTTTGATGACTACTTTCTAGATATTGCACAGCTATTTGATGAGTCACGCATTGAAGTTATTCATACCAATCATTTCCCACCATTATTCGTGCCTTCAAAGGTTGTATATCAGGACTCTTCAGATTTGTTTAGTCTTGGCATCATTTTTCTTGGTTCAGATACAGAGATTCAACAACATCCTTTTAGGACATCCATCTTCAGGCTTCTTGGTCCTTCACTGTACATCAAGGTTCTTCAGCATCATCCTTTGGATTTGTTTCTTCCAAAAGGGGAGGAACAATTTTTGTGCCATTCTTGGATCATTTTCTACATCCTACATCGAGCTTACACCATTGCGACAGGATTTTCTTCATTGTGGAGGGGCCTTCTAGTCTCCTATTCTTTCACCTATGGATTTTTTTGTATATGTATTGATGAGATAGAAGTTGTCTTTTGGGGGTATCATGTAACCCACCTTATATTCTTCCCTCACTCTCATTAGTGCATTATATTCTTTTCTTTTCTCTCTTTTTGGAGGGGAGTTTTATTCCCATGAGGTTTTCTCCCTTTCTCCTCTTTTACGAGATATTAGCTTGTTGTACATGGGTTCCTCATCAGCCATTAGGGAAAGACCCATTCATGCATCCTTTCATATATTTATTTATCATAGTTTAGTTTCTCCCTAGTTCATCTTAAGGGGGGGTGTTATATTAATAAATTCATCACCCAATTAATTAATTAATCATTAATTAATTGGATCACTTTATGCTTTATTACACTTAAGCTAAACTTAGGAGTGCTTTGATTTCATTATTTTCTTTAATTAATTGGTTGTTTTTTGCATAATTAGAGCCTCTAATATTAGAACATGTTGTCTCATTCATTCCTATGAGGACACTTGTCATGTTCTAATCTAACCCTAATCTATGGTTAGCTTTCACCCTTTTCATAAGGATTGATTCATTGTAATTATTTTCAATTCTCAATGGCAGCATATTCACAGGAGTTGTTCACATAATGCAAATTGGTGTTTTCATCATATCTAAGTTGTAGGGAAATCATATCTTTCTTATTTCTTCATAGTGTGATAGGTTTATCGTTGCAAGTGATTCATGGAGCTATGGGAGTAGATACATCAACTCTAATAGAATATTTATATTCATTTCAAACCAGTAGAGTGAATGAATCAATAGAACCATATGTAGGTGTTTCTACTTGAATTTGTAATCCAATCTCAATTACGACACAATGTAAAACTCAAAATGATAATAAGAATTATTTTATTAATCTTATTTTCTCTACTATCTAATGCAAATGAATAAAATATAGATTTAAATGCAGGCAAGTATAGTAAACAATTCTTTTTCCCTTGCACTTGAATATGCTTTTATGCTTAAATTTTTGTCTTTCTAAGTTATGAATGCATATCATTTTATTACTAGGAAATAAAAAGAGAAAGTAGATTTTAAAATTTCTTGGAAATATGTTAACCTTCCTCTACAAATTCAATCCACTATGCATAGCCAACAAACACTAAACTCTACCCAAAACCTCCTCCTTTCTTTCCTGCACTGCCAAAAATACTAACGCCTCTCTTCAATAACACTTACACCTCTTCCCAAAACAACAAAATCCCCTTTGCTTATAATTGTAAACTCTTTCTTCTTAATAGAAAAAACTCTCCCTCTTATGCCCATGTGACTATAGTTTTATATGGTTGTATTTCCATAAATGAAGGCATTTAAAATGTATACTTGCTAAGAATAAAGCTAACCATCTTGGCATAAAGCCTCCATGTGAGGTAGTATTAAGTATACTTCATTCCACTTTCATTAAAATGCATTAAAGTAATCTTAACTACCTTTTCCAACCACGAAATCCATAATGCATGCCTTTATTAATAATATTATTATATATAAATATATATTTATGCATATATTTTAATGCATTTAAATAATAATAAAAATAAACCTTTACAAGCGATAGGTAAACAAAAAGATGATGATGACACAATGATAACACCTTTTGACCATTACTTGAGACTAGGCCAAAGGTCAAATATTTTTTTGATATATCCTTACGACTAGACCACACAAGACAATGCATAATATTAACTCTTTGAGAACACTAGGAACAACTTACTTAGATTCGATGTAAGACCTACATGAGTGTGTGTTTGAATCAAGATGGAAATTACCTATTTGTTCATAATGTCTATACACTTCTCTCCAACGATACTCTCCCTCTCCATTTGGGAGGGAAAAATTATTTCTACATTAAAATTAGAAAGCCATCACAATTGTGAGTTGGTTAATAGCTATGTTATCATAATCATTAATCAAAAATAATAATCATCACAATTATTGATCCTTTAATGAAAACATTTATATTGCATTATGATTTTATCTAAACATCAATTGAATTAAATTCATCCATTGATTCCCAATTAAACACGTATTTAATGTAAAAGTTAAAAGTAACTATAAGCCAAATTTTGGGGTGTGACAATTAGCTCGTTTATCCATTGCATTAGAATTAAAGAATATATAGGACACACAAATTGTTTGACATAATTCCTCAAAGAGATGTCATCTCTTGGAATTCTACATAGTGAACCATTTATCCTCGAAGCTTAAACAGATGTGTTTAACATTGGTTAATGACACATGAATATACAAACATTTCATTTTAGATAAACAAGTGAAAAGATTATATTTATCCAGGGTTGAAGCATTTGTGACACAAAATTAGAAAACACTATCATACCCATCATCGCTATTGGAATAACATTTATAAAATATTTTCAAATTTGAATTTAGTCACAGATATAATGTGCAAATAAACATTTTTAAGAAAATATTTCATAAATATTTTTTCATAAATAAATAGTTTATAAACTCTTCCATGGGTTAGTGCAGGATCATAGGGGTCTGAACTAGACCCTTAAGTGGCAATGAAAATTCAGAAAAATAGCCTTATGCAACTTCACATAATAATTTGAATAGGTTATTAACATAATTTTGAAAATATGTCGAATATAATTTGTAGTAAATTGAATTTATTTTGTAATCTACTAGGCCTTTTTTGGAAAAAAATAATTTGATTTGGTGAAAATTTAAGATTTCAATGCAATAGTACATTAAAATTTAGAAAAAAATAAAAAGAAGGTGTTTGTCTGGCCACCCTAATGAGGAGAAAAAATACATATTTTTTTTAATATTTCAATATAAGTAGAGGAAATATGCTCAGATCTGACATATTTTTTTTGTAATTTTTTTGCAAGTAAATAATTAGTTATTAATTTTCTAGTACTAATTTTTAAAAATATTGAAAACCATTTGTTCGGCCACCCTAACTTGGTCAAAAATTTATGAAATTTAAATTTTCTTTAAATTATAGTTTGTGGAGCATAGTGTGTGACACGTCTTTCAGATTCAAAAAATATATAACTGTTTAAAAGTTATAGATTATTTTCAATCAGCCTATCAATCAAAACTTTACACAGTGCATGTATAAAATCAATAATAATTACCTATTAAATTAAAAATAAAGCATATCTTATATCGATAGAATGTTGACAATTTTTTGAATAAACCCTTTTTTGTTTCATCAAAATTCGATGAAAAAATCCATCACCACAAAGGGTGAAGTTAAAAAAACCCTTGCTTCCCTTGTAAACACGTTAGGGATGTTGACTTTGCAAGTTGGACACGCCCAAGACAAATCCCAAAACAATAACAAAGAAAAATGAATATCCATTTTCTAAGGCAAAAACAAATATCTATTTTCTAAAGGTAAAAACAAATATCCAAAATGAAATGGATATCCATTATTTAAAGTGAAATAGTGAATATCCATTTTTTTTAATTTAAGAAACAAACATCTATTTCTTTAAATCAAAAATAATAATATATATAAATTAGTATAGATTTAAATTTAAGATGTTATAATATTAATGTTAATATAAATATTATATATTAATGCATATATATAATATATCATAAATTAATAAATACTAGGAAATATTAATATTAATATAATATACATTATATTTAATATAAATATTTAATGTTATATTAAATATAAATATAATATTATATTATAATATTATATATTATAAAAAAAATATTTGATGGAAAGGATGTCCATTTTTTTAATTAGAAATAATAATATATAAATATCACTATAGATTAAAATATAACATATTATAATATTAATATTAAGACAAATATTTATATATATTTAAAATATTAATATTAATATAATGTTATATTATATAAATATTAATATTAATATAATATTATATTATATTTAATATTAATATTATATGTTATATTATATAAATAATATTAAATATATTTAATAATATAATATATTATAAAAAATAATTTAATGGATTGTAAGGGAGTTTTAAATATTGTATTTATTATAATAAAACTACAAGGAGTTGAGAGCAATATATACATCTCTCTCTCCCTTTCTCTCACCTTCACTTTATATTTATGTCTATCTCCACTCACCCTCTCCCTCTCTACGTACATTTCTCTTAATCTGTCCCACCCTACCTCTCCCTCCCACCAACCTTCCCCCCTCTCCCTACATCCCTCCAACTATAGGTCACTCTCTCAACTTATCCCTCACTTTATCCCTTTCTCCCTCCCTCTCCTTCTCTCTACCTCTCCCTCCCCACTCACTCTCTCTCACTAGATCTCTCTCTTTGTACATCTCTCCCACCCCACCTCTCTATCTAGCTTTACCAACCTATCTCTTTATTCTTTGCACCTTACCTCTCTATACCTACCTTTCCTCAATCCATCCCACCCCACCTCTCTTTCTATAGACTTACCTCCCCCTCCTTCCCAAATTCCCCCATCTTTCCAATTCTCTCTCCACCTACCCCTCCCTCTCCCTAACTCTCTCTATACCTACCTCTATATCTCCATCCATCCATCTTTATCTCCCTCCCTCTATCCCTCCCACCCTTCCACTTCCTATATCCCTCCTTCCCTCCCTCTCTCCCTCCCTCTCTCCCTCTCACACACAACCTCTCTCCACCTACCCCTTCTGTGTCATAGAAAAATGGCCCCTTGTCATTTTCATGGCCTTTTATGTCTTGTTTCATAGTGTTGGATCTATGTTGCTCTAATTCTATGATGTGGCATGGCTTGAACATGCTTATTCAGGTACTAAAACTTAAAGAACAATGTCTTGTGAAGGTGTTGTGAAGTGTTGTAAGACATTTCTACATTCTTCTAGACTCTATTTAATACAATTTACCTAAAAATCACATTTTTACACATCAACAAATCCTATATTGAAGTGTTGTAAAGTCTTGTAGCAAGCCTTCACACTTTTCTAGGTACATCCCCCTTATTTACACCTTTCTCATGCTTTATTTTGTCTCTTTATGCCCTCATATGCTTAATTAAGTGTATTTTTGCATATTATCCTGACAAACAACATTAAACACAACATTATTTCTAACACTTGGTTTTAGGTCCTAGGTGGGACCCATTCACCATGGGTGGCGAATGAGTCCCCCTTGGCCCCAAATTCAAAATATTTCAAATTTTTTTTCAGGATTTTATTCAAAATTACTTGATGTCAGCTTGTGATGAGGTATGAATGGATAGTAAGGCACAATAATTATATAAATAAGTGTTTTTCATCGCATTTTAACCCCAATTCATCAAATTCACTTATCCACATATACATTCAAGCATCCAATAATTCTACATCATTAATTGAAGCACTTTGAAGCAGCCATTGACATTACTTCAGACTTACAAGACCAAGGATTTGGTGAGTTAATAGCATTTGCATATTGTTCATTTATCATTTCCTCTACATTCCATTTATTTCTATTGGGCTTGATTACCAAAGTGGGGTTTGACCAAGGCAAACCCCTATTTGCTAACCCTCTAACATTTTTCCCCTTTGCATGTGTCTTTGCAGCCTTTGTTTTGCAAATTTGATAGGTTTAAAGGTGTTGAAAAGTGGAAATCAAGTAAAATAAGCTCTTCAAGTTAGCATATCATTATTTCATGCTTGTTGAGTGTTTTTTGTTTGTTTCCCACATAACTGACTTCGACAACCCGACATTCAGACATTCCCAAATCTGGTGTTGTAGAGTTCCTTGATTTTCTAGAAATCCAGGAGTGGACTGATTCGCCACCCTTGGTGAATGAGTCCCACCTAAGACCTGAAAATCTGTATTTTGTCAAATCTCAGATCCTGACTGTCAGAAATCAATTCTCGACACTTTTTCATCAGTAGGAGGACTGATTTGCCACCCTGGGTGAATGAGTCCCACTGTGAAAAGCTAGTAAAATTCATTAGCATTCCAGACACTCCATACAACTCATTTCATCCAAGTGCACTTTGATTGAACATCCATCTCTTTTTGTTCTGCATAATTCTTTCAATTTCTCCATTTTCATAGTAGTTTACATATCACAATGTGTTTTTGAACATAGCTTAAATTGCACTTTTGCATTCATTTTAGATCATTTTAATTAGTCAACTGCATTTAGTTAAGTTCATTTACATTATATCACATTTCATACATCCTAATTTGAATGTTAGATAAGCATTTTTTAACCTAAATCTCTCTCTTTCTAGGTGAAAAATCTTAGGAAGAGAGCAAGCATCTTGGGTCCCAAAATCTATGTCCAATTTTGGTGATCTCGACTTTTGAATACTTTAAAAATTCTTATTGCATTTCACATCTTGAATCCTAGTTTTCATTTGCATTAGCATTCAATTAAGACATTGATTTGTTTTTGCATTCTAGGACCTTCCATTTTGTATTAGTGAAACATTCATTTAGTTTTCATTTTTGCATTCAAATTCATTGAAAAAACTAAAAATCTGCATTTTTCATTTGTACTTGCATTCTGTATACCATTTAAATCATTCTCAAAATTTTGAAAAACATAAAAAAAATTGCATCCTGGGACTCATTCACCACCTAGGGAAAATCAATCCCTCTGCACTTTTTAGACAATATTTTTGCATCTCTTTTGACATTTTTTTGCATTCCTATTTCTTGTTCCTACATTCTATTTTCAGTTACAGATTCTTAGTTTTTCTTCATTTATTGCATCTTTGTTTCTTGGCATCATGGCATTTTCTTTCAATAAGTTTTGGAATCCCTAAAATCATTGGTAGACATGTCCAACTGTACCTTTTTATTGTGACCTTAATGACATTGCACAATCTCATGCTCCTTTAACTCCTCATGATTGTCCTCCTCATGATGTAGACATCATTGGAGAAGATGATGTTAGCATGAACAAGTTCTACAATGATTGCCTTGAAAACCTAGAAGCAAATGCAACCTTTTACCCCTCTATGAGATCACAAGACCTTCCCACTATTTCACCTCCTAATCACTTTGCTTATTTACATCCTGAAGTCAACATAGGACCTAAGGTTCCTCCCTCAAGTGGACCTAGTTCCTCTCAACCACCACAATCTCAACCATTCTATGAGCACAAAGTCACAAACATTCCTATCAACCTTGAAGAAACATATGGTAGAGGATTCACAATTTTAAGTAAACAAGGTTGTGACATAAAACATGAACATGACATCCATCAACTTTTAAAACAACAACCAACTAATGTACATACAATAGGACTAGGATATCAAGATCCTTCTCATCCTGATAGACATCCTCTTCAACCTAGGAGAATTTGGGATGCTAGTACAATGGTCTTGAGTCCTCCTCCTAACTTGAACATTCTCCTTCCTCATGAACAACCATTTTCTCCTTCTAATGACAAGGATGTTAGGATCCCTATGGGTCCCCTTCCTCCTTCTATTCATGAAAAAGGAGAACCTAGTAAATGCAAATGACCATACAAATTTAAGAAGATAAAGTTTCCTACACATCCTCCACCTGAATGTGAAAGGAGACTTCAACTGTTTTTAAATAAAGGTCTTATACTCTTACCACCTTCAAATAGGCTGGTCATTCATCCTGATGATTCTCATATACCATATTGCAAATATCATTGTATCCTTGGACATCGAACAGAAGAATTTTGAACATTGAAAGACATACTAAATAAGTATCACTTCACTGATATCGATTGTTTCCCCATCATACCTTAACCCAATCTTCATACCTCTATCATGTTGTAGTCATAGGGTTTCTTATTCTCACTATTGCATGATTCTTTTGCATCACTCATCTCGGCTCATTCTTGCTTTTACACTTTGTGGGAGGTGAGACATTGTGAGCCTTGTCCTTGTAATGCATTTGTTTTTCTTTTAACTTTGTTATTCCTTTTTCTTCTTGTTCATCCAAGATTGAGAAACCAATAACCTAGTTAATGGTTGATTTACATTTACATTACTTGACCTTTATTTTCTTTTTCTTTTCACGTGCATATCATGTTCCCCTATATCGTGCATTTGATGGTTCTTCTCTTTGTACACTTCTTCTATTCGCACCTTTATTCTTCTCCTTGTCTCCTTGTCTTTTTCATTTTTGTTTTGTCTTTTCCTTTTGGGGATGATGCAAAGCATAGAGACGCCCTATGTCTCTTCCATGTTGACCCAAATGGTCCTTGTCTTTTTCATTTTTATTTTGTGTTTTCCTTTTGGGGATGACACAAAGTGTAGAGACACCCTATGTCTCTTCCATGTTGACCCAAATAGTCCTTGTCTTTTTCATTTTTGTTTTGTGTTTTCCTTTTGGGGATGATGCAAAGCATAGAGATGCCCTATGTCTTCTATTTTGAACCAAATGGTCCTTTTTCCTTTTTCTTTTTTCTTTTCTTGTGTTTTCCTTTTGGGGATGACACAAGGCATTGAGACCAAAATGTCTCCTTCATGTTGACCCAAAATCTTTTTCATTTTCCTTTCTCTTTCTTTTCGCTTGTGTTTTCCTTTTGGGGACGATGCAAGGAGTCAAGACCGCAATGTCTCTTCCATGCCGACTCAAAATGGACTTTTTTTTCCTTTTTTTTGCTCTCTTCATGTCATTCTTCTAGTTTTATGTGTAGTCAGGGAATGATGACAATTTCATGCTCTTTCATATCACAACATTGCAGTAACAAACATACTGACCCCAAATCCATAGATCCCTTATGTGTTTGGTGTATTTTCTTTTCTAGGGGGAAACTCCCTTTATTTTTTCCTTGACATGACGCAGCCTACCCTCAAAATATATGACTTGGCATAGAGATTTCTAGGATGGCTCTCATGTCTTGTTTTCTTTTTGCTTCTCTACTTTCAAGTAATTGCTCACAGAATGATGTGTAGCAATTCCTTTAAAGTGGGGGGCATACATTACTTTTATTTCATTGTGCATTCATGCTTCTTAGCATAGCCTTGTCATTTATGTGATGCATTTGTTACTTTGTGGATGAAATTGGGTGCGATGTCCTTCATAAGCATGATCTATCTTAGCATATTACATTCCTCTTCATGGTTTGATGCAACGCACTGCATCCCCTAAGTTGTGAATATACTATTCTTTGATTGGTCCTCTCTTGGAGGCATTAGACACAATGTTCCCTAAGTGATTGACCTTGCATAAAACTGAACAAGACTCCTTTGAACAATCTTTCACATTACATTTATTGCATTCTCATTCGACCACCTTGCATAACACAACTTGCATTCCTGTGGAGCCATCTTATTTGTTTGGCCACCTTGCATAACATAACTTGCATGCCTATGGTGCCATCCTATTTTTGTCTCATGAAGTTTAAACCAAAATTTTCTTTGGCTTTGTGGCACCTTGTAAAATTTATCAAGTGGTATAGCTTTAGCATAGTTGAGCGGGAATCCCAACTAGCGGTGTGACTTTTCCCCATAGCCACTTTTGTGTTTATGAGTGCATACCAACTAGCATATGTATCTTACTTTTTGGGCCTTCTCACCCTATAAACAACTAGTTTCATGGCCCCAAAGTGAGTACACATTCTCTTTTTCAAAACATTCATCCTAGATCTCTTTTCACAACTAGTTGGATTGATGATCGAAGCTTCAGTCAATTCATTTCAACACTTGTGTATTCCTTTGTCCTTATGCCTAGTTTCCCATGGGATCTTCATTCTGGGGGCTTGATCATCCCTCTTGATTGTTGTATTCCATCTTGCTAGTGTAAGTGCATTTGAACCCTCCCCTCGATGTTCATGGCTACTTTAGTGTGAGTTTGAAGTTGGTTCATCCTCTCACTAAAGTGGGGGCTAAATGTTTCGTAGAAAAATGGCCCCTTGTCATTTTCATGGCCTTTTAGGTCTTGTTTCATGGTGTTGGATCTGTGTTTCTCTAATTCTATGATGTGGCATGGCTTGAACATGCTTATTCAGGTACTAAAACTTAAAGAATGACATCTTGTGAAGGTGTTGTGAAGTGTTGTAAGACATTTCTACATTCTTCTAGACTCTATTTAATACAATTTACCTAAAAATCACCTCTTTACACATCAACAAGTCCTATATTGAAGTGTTGTAAAGTCTTGTAACAAGCCTTCACACTTTTCTAGGCACATCCTCCTTATTTACACCTTTCTCATGCTTTATTTTGTCTCTTTATGCCCTCATATGCTTAATTAAGTGTATTTTTGCATATTATCCTGACAAACAACATTAAACACAACATTATTTCTGACTCTTGGTTTTAGGTCCTAGGTGGGACCCATTCGCCATGGGTGGAAAATGAGTCCCCCTTGGCCCCAAATCCAAAATATTTTAAATTTCTTTTCGAGATTTTATTCAAAATTACTTGATGTCAGCCTGTGATGAGGTATGAACAGATAGTAAGGCACAAGAATTATATAAATAAGTGTTTTTCATCTCATTTTAACCCCAATTCATCAAATTCACTTATCCACATATACATTCAAGCATCCAAGCATTCTACATCATCAATTGAAGAAATTATTGAAGCACTTTGAAGCAGCCATTGGCATTACTTCAGACTTACAAGATCAAGGACTTGGTGAGTTAATAGCATTTGGATGTTGTTCATTTATCATTTCCTTTGCATTCCATTTATTTCTATTGGGTTTGATTACCAAAGTGGGGTTTGACCAAGGCAAACCCCTATTTTCTAACCCTCCAACATTTTTTCCCTTTGCATGTGTCTTTGTAGCCTTTGCTTTGCAGATTTGACAAGTTTAAAGGTGTTGAAAAGTGGAAATCAAGTCAACTAGGCTCTTCAAATTAGCATATCATTATTTCATGCTTGTTGAGTGTTTTTATCCATTTCTTGCAGAACTAACTTTGACAACCTAACATTCAAACATTCCCATGGTATCAGAGCGGGTGTGAAGAAGATCTTGATCAAATTTAGTCTTACAATGATACTCTTTATTCTTCTTCTCATCTTTGTTCACTTCTATCTCTTCGTCAAGATGGTGATCGGTCTCAAGATCAAGGAAAGACTTGAGGGAGCATCTAATTTCACATCTTAGAGATTCAAAATTATGCTCACCTTGGAGGAGAATGAATTGGCAGAGTTCGTGGAGAGCAAAGTCCCCGAGCCTACGGATGGGGAAGAGAAGGTGCAATGGAAGAAGAAAGATACTAAGGCGAAGAAGATTTTAGTTGATTCCGTGAAGGACCACATTGTTCCCATTATCTCTAAGATGAATACGGCAAGGGATATGTATAAGTCTTTGGAGGAGATGTATGAGATCAAAAACACAAGTCGTGCACTTGCATTGAAGCAACAACTTCATCATGTGAAGATGGCAGAAGGAGAATTTGTCATCGCTTACTTCATGAAGATTTATGAATTGAGAGATCAGCTCTCTTCTATTGGTCATTTTGTTGATGTCAAGGATTTGACCATTCTTTCCCTTAATGGTCTTCCTTCATCTTGGGAGTCTTACATTCAAGGAATCAGTGCAAGATCGAAACTTCCCAAGTTTGATCATTTGAGGGTAGATTGTATTCAAGAAGAGTCTAGGTTGGTTGTGAGAGGTATTGGTTGAAGCTCTACAAATGAAGACATTCATGTTCTTTCCACTCAATCCTCGAAGGAGAAAGGAAAAGGAGGAAAGAAAGGATACTTCAAGAGGAATAGAGATAAAGGAGTTGATGGTGCTCCTGCATTCAAGAAAAAGTGGGACCTCTCAAAAGTCTAATGTTTTCGTTGTGACAAGATTGGTCACTATGCAAAGGATTTCCCAACCAGGCCTAATCAGCATGCTTCATTTGTGGATGTGGATGAGATCTCTCCTCAAAAGGATTCTAGGGAATTTCTATTCTAAGTCATGGACCTATATGCAAGTCGTGAAGGTTGTGTGTTGATTTGAGCACAAGAGCAACGTATCTCACTATGTCTAGTATTTGCATCCATCAAAATATTTAAAGAGATAAGTATTCTTTGTTTTATTTGAAGTCACCTTTCTAGGCTAAATTTCAGTTATATCATCATGTGTGATTAGTTATTTTCATGCAAATTATGAAGATCTTTGAGTGTGACTCTAAGATGAAAAAGAGAACTACATTTTCATTGTGATAGGGTGATCACATCGAGACCATTCTCTTGTGCATGTACTATGATGGTTCCTTGAGGGGCCTGGTTCTATGTTAAATATGCTAACTACATAATGCATTCAAGAAATTTGTAGTTGTGTAGATTGTCTTTTGTTGTGTTGTGTTTAGCACTCTCAAGAGGAGTAAAAGATGGAAGAAAGAGTTTTATCAGAATTCAATAAAGATAAGTTTCTTTATCCCTTCATTTTGATATTTTTGATATATTTCTCCTATAGGTTGATTTATTCATGTTTTAATATTGCTCATAAATTCTTATGTATTCATGCTATAACCTGAGATAGTAAACCTTGTATGGTTCTAGCCTTGATATTTCTTTAAATAGTTATAAATAGTTAGTAATCTCTCTCCAAAAAATGCTTCCAAGACAAATCTAGGAGCAAGAAGGTGATGAGAGATTGCTTAGTGATGAAAAACTTGAGGCATCTTGCGAGGAAGTCATGTCGACCAAAGAAATGATCAAGTGTGAAGTCACAACTTGTAGCCATGGGACTGAGTTGGTGGCTAGAGGGAGTTCACTTCCAGAAGTCTTCTTTGCAATCTTTGAAGCAGGGATCAAGAGGGAGTTTTATAACTCACTAAGAAGAAGTGAAGATTACTATATTGCAAAGTTAGGTGTTAAATCCTTAGAAGATCCCTTCCATCGCTGAGATCAGAATTTCTCAAGACAGTGTTCTGGATTTGACATTGGTAGCTCCGCAAACCTATTCAGAATAGAGTGATCTAGGATGAGGTCGAGGAGGACAATCCTAAACTCTCTACAGTATCATAGGTGTGTGCTAGAAAACATTTATCTAAGGCAAGTGTTGTAGGAAATCTTGGACAAAGAGGTCAAAAGGTTGATGCAAGTACTTGAAGATTCAGAGGGAGCCTACTGAACCTGAAGAAGATGATTTGGTAGTCGATTAGATCATTGATGTATCTAGTCAATACCCGAACAGATATCTGCCATGCAGTGAGTGCACTTAGTCAGTTCGTGTGTGAACTAAGGCAGATACATCTTGTTGCAAAAAAACATATCCAAAGATACTTGTGTGGCACAGTTGGATATGGGTTGAGATATTCTTCAGATGTGGATTTTAAGTTGCATGGCTATATTGATTCTTATTAGGCAGGGTGTGTCACTGATCGAAAGAGCACCTTTGGATGTTGCTTCAATTTGGGATCTACTATGATTTCCTGATGCAGCAGGAAATAGTCATCTGTAGCATTGAGTACAACAGAGGTAGAGTATATTACCGCTTATATAGCAGCTCGGGAAGTAGTGTGGCTATGTAAGCTCCTTGCAAGATTTTTTGGACAATCAATGGAGCCTACTATCATTCATTGTGATAACCGGAGCTGTGTGAAGCTTTTTGTCAATCCTGTGTTTCATGACAGAACCAAGCATGTTGAGATCAAATACCATTACATCAAAGATATGGTATTGAGGAAAGCTATACAATTGAGGTATATCAGCACTAATGAGCAGACGGTAGACATTCTCACCAAGCCTCTCTCTAGGATAAAGCTTGTGTATTTCAAGATAAGCTAGGTATGGTGGAGAATACAACCTTAACTGAGAAGGAGTCTCAATATTAGTGATCCTCTTTAATGAGTTCTTCTCAGTGAGAGAAGTTCGAGCTGAAATCCCTTGATTAATGAGTTCTTCTTTGTGAGAGAAGTTCAAGGTGAAATCCCTTGATTAATGAGTTCTTCTCTGTGAGAGAAACTCGAGGTGAAATCCCTTAATTAATGAGTTATTCTCTATAAGAGAAGTTCAAGGTGAAATCCCTTGATTCCACCCTTTGGGAGAGCCATGGTGGATGTCATGTGTGTGACTCCTTGATAGTATCACGTGAGAGAGTTCGTGATGATTTTCTTGTACTTGTGTCTTCACCCTCTAGGAGAGCCATGGTGAAAGTCATGTTGAGGTGACAACATCACACAAAGTGATGAACACTTGTACATGCCATACATGGTTGTAGCCATTATGGTTGATATCATGTTGAGGTGATATCTAATATCATGATGAGGTGATATTGTTCTTTTCCACTTATGGTTGTATCCATAGTGGCAAACATCACGATGAGGTGATATGTCTTATGCAGCTGGAAGTATCATCCCTAGTTGAGAGGGAGTTTTGATGTTTAGCAATGTCAGGCTGCTTCTTCCAGACCCACACGATTGCATTTGGAGGAAATTCAAATGATATCCTAATGGCTATTTGAATTGTAAATAAGGGTCAATTTTTAATGAAGCCTCAAATCTCTTATGGCACGATCTTATTGAAGACAATTCATATTTATATTTAATATTTGTTTTTTGAAGGGTCACAAATTTATTAAGGAGTTTGATCCTCTATGTGGTTCACCTTCCTTTTGATAGAGACATACCTCTTTGTTGTGGCTGACATGTTGTTTATGAAAGGTCATGTCTCCCATCTCCTTGTGTATATATATCTAATGAAGTTTCATTGTTGATCATACATTCACTCATATTCATTACATGATATCAAGTGTGAAGGTTCATCAAAGTGTGAATTATCTCAAGTATAGATCAAAATTTGTGTAGAAGGAAAAAATATTTGTTAGCAGATTGCTTCACTTTGATTTATTGCAATTGTGCCCAAGTTTCTTGCAATTGCGCAACTCGACAAATGATTGTGTGAAAAAACTTGCAACTACAATAAATCACTCAAATTCAATTGCAAATTCCTGTGACCTATAAATTCAATTGCAAATTTGAAGGATAAACTGTTAATAACAAGATTCACAATAAAATATCACAATAATAAAATAAATAAGGCGAATTGATTCAAAGAGAAATGCAAACATGCAAGCATTGAAACACACAATTTACCCTAGCATAATGCCACTGCTTTCCTCTATTCATCTTGGAAAATGGTGTAATTAGTTCTTTTATCTCAGATATGGTATAAGCACAATATCATAAAAGCACCTGTGAAATATGAGTATAGTTCTCTTGCATGATCAAAGATGAAAAATGAATGATAGGATGGTTTGATTTATAGATGTTTGGTGACACCGGTCAATGGTCAAGATCATATGAGAAACTGAAAAGGATCAAGGTTGGAGGATTGATGAGAGGAATTGATTGATTGTTAACTAACTGCATGGTTTCAATTAACATGATTGATTGGAGTGTTAACTCAAAATGACAATTAGTAGACTGAATTGATTACTCAGTTGACTTGAAGTGAGTGGGATTGAAGTGGATCTGATTGATGAGTGAACTGAATAGATTGATTAGTGGCTGAGAGTAAGTCCCAATCAACAAATGAGGTGGAATTCACATGATTTTTTAATACTTAAATAAATTTAATTATTATTTATATGTGCAAGGTTTAATTTAATAAATAAAATAAATGATTTTATTTATTTTGAATAATGTTGAGAGATAAATGGACTAATTAAATAATTAAAATAATTATTTAATTTAAAAGATGAGAAATAAATAATTGAGACTATTACAAATGTCATCATAGTATAATTATTTAATGGTGATAAGAATTCAATCATACAAATGTCATCATAGTGGCAGATCATAGAATGGTTTTATCTAATGCGTGTTTTGTAGGTATAGGAGGTTCATCATTTAAAGGAATGTTCTTAGATTAGACACGCTCCTCAAAAATTATGGGTTGACTTCAAATGATATTGTAATGTTGGAGGATCATGCCAAATTTATTAGCATGCATGGATTTGGCATTAGTTTGGAGAGTCAAGGTGGTCAAGCTCACCTACCAGTTTGAGGTGTAGAGTAGGAAAAGGTGGTGCAATGGAGTATAAACCATGGAACTTTCAAGTACCCATGAAAGTGCAAGCATGGGAGAGGCCATTTAAAGGTTTTTAATCACATGAATACTTGGATTTGATCTTCAAGGTGGATTGTACAAGGGTAGAAGATTGTGTGTGCACAATACTAGGGATAGAAATTACTAGTCCTCAAGCAAGAAGAGCGTTGTTTCCTTCTAAAAAAAAATCTAGTTCTCTTTGTACCAACATGGATATAAACATTAAGGAGAATCATTACACAATTGCATTCCTTCGGGCTCATGCCTCTCACCCTCTGTTGAATGCTCCTCTAGTGAATTCTTCTCTGACGACTACTCCTTTGATGAATGTTCCTGTTGTCACCTAGAAATGCACCCTATGCGAAGTTATAAGAACTAAGCTTTCTAGTGAAACATGGGATAATTTCAAGGCTATGGGTCACCTGAAGTTGAAATGAACCTTCAGAGAAGGCCAGCTTCCTTTGGGTATCAGCTAGACTAATGATCTTTGTGAGGTAAAGGGAGAAAGAGTGTATACAAAAAAAGTGAAAACTAAACTGAACTATTCCTATGGTGATACACCAAGTTGATAAGGAATCGTGAAACGGACACAGGAAGAACATACACTGGAAAACAAAAGGTCAGCGTTTTCACTTACTTAACATAACCCCCTTAAACTCATGCACTATTCTTAATAGGCTTGCTCTACATGCATATCTTAGGAAGGAAAGATGAATTTCACAGCCTTAGGTATAAATACAGATTTTAGAAAAAAAATAGTTAAGAACTTGCATAATTTAAAATACAGAAATGAGAGTAATACAAACATTAACAGTAGCTTCCAAGGTAAACTTTGAGTCGTATTCCAGATTCCAATTGAGTTACAAAACTTACATTTAGTCGAGAAAGGATTGATAAAAATCACTAACTCTTTTCAAATGCACAATCCGAACTCTTTTCAAAAAAAGCAAAAATGCCCTATATAACAAAGAGTGTCGACCCCTTAGGGCTTACAAAAATATCTCCCGCGATAGATCCTTTCTTAGATCTTTTCATGTAGTTAATGTTGCACCCTGCGTGTCCATGTTGGTATGAAGAGTCACCTCCAGGAGTGGTCTTCTTCAGATCTTTTTGCAACCACTGCATTTACTTTCTGGCATCATGTCCTATTTGAACCTCTTCGGCTGGGCACTTTGAATGCTCCTAAGCTCATAACAGACATGTGTCACTTTTTCATTCCGTTGATGTTCTTCATCTTGGTGAGACTGCCACGACTTGCTTTCAGATCTCCCTGATTGGTCGGGTGTACTCCATGCGGATTCTTCAGGCGATAAAAGCTCGTTCAGTCAAAATTGCATTTCGGTGAGACACTGAAAGTGTCTCACCGATGTGATTATGCCCCATTAAAGCCATCAGCAAGACACAATTCTTTCGCTGAGACATCATGACAAAATCCCTATTCTTTAGCGAAGGCATCTATTTCAGGAAGACCTTCTACATTCGGCGAGACCTCCTGGCGATGTTGGATCTTTCTCCCTGAGCTGGTTCTCCTTCGGCAAGACTTCGGTTAGTTGCCAAGACCTTTTGGCGAATGCTTCAACTCCCTGAGCTCCCTTTATTTTTTCAGTGAGACACTGAGTGTCGGGAAGACTTCATAGCAAGGTCTTCTAGTCAAGTTGATGCACAAGATGTCGCCGAGACTACAACCTGTCGGTAAGACATCACTCTGACAGTCGGGCGCTACATTGATGTCATTCATGTTAGGGAGACCTCTACCGATGACTCCTCCTTTATCGCCAAGACCTTCCTGTGTCGGTAGGACCTTAGGGAGAAGTCCTCAACTGTTGGTGAGCTCAGCTTGTTTTTGGTGATACATTGGCCTATTGGCCAGACCTCTTGTCGAGCTCCTTATCTCTCAGCGATGAGCTACTTTCTCTTTGGTCAGGGAGACATCTTTATATCAGCAAGACCCTTTGCCGATGTCAAACTTTCTCGGCAAGGTCCTTTGTTGTTGGAAAGACTCCTATCGAAGGAAAAACACATATCAAGACCCCAATTCTATCAGCGAGACATTCTGGTGAAGGCACCAACCTTTGCACTGAGGATTCTTTTTTTTTAAACTAGTGGGGGCGAGGCCAAGACAAAAAAGGAAACGGGACCGGGGGAGAAAGGGGGCGAAAGTGAAGACAGAAGAATCCCCGCAGAACCGGGATCGGGGCCAAATCCATCCCTGAAACTTTCTTCAAGTTTCAGGTTTAGACTCCGACCCCATCCTGCCCCCAAAAAACATGAGGGAGAAAGAAAAAAGAAGAAAAACATAAGGGGAAACCAAGGAGGAGACATCCCTCAAGCATAGGCCACGAGGAAAAGAAAGAAGAACGAGCGGGACTAGGGGCAGAACCGGGTTGGAGTCCGAACTTGAACTTTTGGAAAAGTTCCAAGTTTGGGTTTTGACCCGGGCCCAGTCCCGCCAGAGAAGGAAAGAAAACACACAAGGTGGGAGACAAGGCGGGATCGGAACCAAAACTGATCCTAGACAAAACATAGTGGGGGCGGGGATGGAAACAGACTCGAAACTGAAACTTTCATCAAGTTTCAAGTTTGGATTTCATCCCGAACCCACCTCCGAAAAAGGAAAAAAGGACAAGGAAGAAAAGAAAGGGAAAAACTACCCCACGGTTAAAATGCAAGGTCAAAGAAGAGAACGAGATGCACACAAGCGCGGAACCGGAATGAAAACGGAAACTGGCACTTTGGAAAAGTTCCAAGTTTGGTTTCGATCTGACTTCGCTTCCGACGGAAACAAAGAAAAAAGGGGCCTGACAAGGAAAGAAACGGGCAGAACAGGGTCGGAACCAGAACGGAAGCAGGAACCGGAACTTTGGAAAAGTTCCCAGTTCAGATCCCGACTCGGTTCCGCCCCCGACAGAACAAGGAAAAGGCAAGAAGAAAGCAAAAAAGGAAAAAGGGAAAGATAAGGAAAAAATGAAAAATGAAAACCCACCCTGAAACCGAAGACCTGCACACTGGGCTCAACCCTCTTGGGAGCCACATTTAATCCACGTGTCAAATTAAAACATCATTTCCCCCCTGCATCTGCACAGGAAGCAAACAAGTCAAAAAAATGTGATCCTGATGCAAGTGTTCCTCCATTTGGTCTTCGAGAACCTCTGTAAACATAGGTTACCCTACCTGATTGAGCCCATGGGTGAAAAATGGGTAACAGTTCCTTTGGTGCAAGTTGATATAGAGTCTACAAAAGGTCAGGGGGAGAATTCAGTTGGTCTTGTGCACATCGAGGAATGGACAATTTTGAATCTTTATTAAGTTTTTGTAGTCTCATATGTATACTGTCAATGCAAATCTAGTAATGGTTTGCTTAAAATCTTATCATCTTACAAAGTTTTTGGCAGGGCTATGAAGTCTGTAGGTTTAAAATATTGGCAATTTTTATTTATTCCTATCAATGTATTCTACCTATAGTGTCCCTGTTTATCAAAAAGGTAGTTAAAGGATTTTTTAGGCAATTTTGAACAAACAATGCCAGTCTCCTTGATGGCAATATGATACTTGTAATTCCTATTTATAATTTAATATAATATATATATTAGGCATCATGCCTTTTACCTAAAAAAAAATGTTAATTATTTAATCAATGTGGATGCATAGTGGTGAAATGGATATTTTAATTAAATAATTTAAATTTATTTAATTAACTTGGAATTAAGAAGAAATTTGAAATAAAAAAATAAATAATTATAAAAATCATTTAATTATTAGGATGAAGTGAGAATGATGATTAATTTAATCAAATAATGAAATTATTTAATTAAATATTGAAGATGTATTAGTCAGATCGAATGATAAAAAATAAGTCATTTTGGATGAAAATGTGATAGTCAGAATTAGGTGTCTACAAATGGTACTATGTTCCTAAGGAGAGTATATTAAACACATGCAAACCAAATATAAAAAATGAAGATGTATGCTATCGTTATCTGTTTGCAATCCTAACTTGAGAGATACATATATAGTTTCATGACTATCTATACATACATATATATACAATATATATGTATATATTATATATGCACACACACACATATATGTATATATAGAGACAAATGTATATCTTTCTATGAATATCTATAAGTACAATAAAAATGCAAGTTGTTAAGTAAAGAATAAAAGTTACAAAGTTTGTCCTATAAATGTATGTTGCGCTATTGTATGTGTGATGGAAAATAGATAAATACTAACACAATTTACAAAAAATGTATCATACTATGTTCTTATGGACAACGAAAGTATAGTAATTTAAACACAAGTAAGATGGATATTAAAAATGAAGATGTATAATGTTGTGTTCAGTTTGCAATTCAAACTAGAGAGATACATACACACTTTCATAACTATAAACACATAAATACAAAGAGTGTTAAAGTGAAATATTATATTTAAAACCTATTGTACCTATAACACACATGCCCCATTTGGAACAGGGACCCCCTCTTTCCTTCGCTTTCATCGGGTCACTTTTTGCCTTTTCCTCATTTTGTGTGCCCCTAGTTTCAAGCTTAAAGTGGTTAGGAGCACTAAAGTCATCATCCTCCAGTTGACCAAATTCATCACCCCAAAATTCCCTAAGTCTTTGGCTTTTGTTGGAATACCCCTGCGGGTTTCCCTTAGTTTGTTGCCCTGGCATCCTCCAAGCCACATGGGTACATAGTTCCAGGTTTCCCTTTGCACTACGCTGCCATCTCTTCACCATTTGACTAACGACCAACCTCGGACATTCGTCTGCATGGCAGGTCCCGCACCTTGTTTTGTCGTCACCTCTTGGCTGCTACTCAGTGGTGAGACCCAGGAGTCATCCCACATTGCTCTCTGCCAACCTATTGATTTCCTACATCTCACCTACCTCTTCAGTAACCGCACTTCACATTTAATGGGGGTCATTAACGATCCTTTTCCTATAAATAGAAGCTTGCACTTTTCATTCTCACACCTGCAAGTTCAAATTTTCAAAGAGGAGAAACAACAAACAAAGTTCTTGCACTTGCATTGCACTTACTGGACCAAATCTGGGATGTCATCGAGTTTCCATGACTTTTTCAGGTATACCCGTGTTCAAAGCTGATACGTGCATGTTTTCAGTGACTAGGGCTTGTAAAATAATGATTAAATCCTCAAAATGAACCGTTAGAACACCCATTGGCCATCCCAATAGTTGGTCGCGCACAAAAATTCATTTACAGACAATCTGAATTCCCTTAAAAATCATTCAAACAACACACTCAAATAATGTGGAACCATGCTTCTTCAGCACCGTTCTTCGCACAACATAGATCCCCTTTGCGGCTTGCAATGTCGTCATTGTTGCCTTGGTCAAAACACAAACGTCAAAACATTTAACAAAAAAACCTAAGCTTTTTGACCCTTGCGGGTCCGCTTATGTGGATCGTCGTTTGTGGGTGGTCATCATCATTCTACCATTAGTAAACAACCTACCTCTGCCTACCTCCCACATTGCGGGCCCCACCAAAGTCACCTCTGTCGAATGCTAAAATGACTAAGTCCTGCCTAGTGTGCAGGTCATTCCCTATGGGCTATTTTTTGCAGCTCTCCATCCCGGGGACACTGTTATTTAGCGGCTAGGCCATCCCTCCTTGCATCGTGGACCTCGCGACCCTTTTTTCCATTCCAAGTCCACGTAAACACTAAGTTGAAACTCTCATGCAAGCTAGTCTCTGTGGGGGTTTGTCTGTGAACCACACCGCCTCCTTCGTTGCTCCTTAGTGTTTGAGCTTCCCTGTCTTCCTACACTGCAAACTCCATCTAGGTCATCTTCCCCAAGGTCTTCAATGAAAATCCAAGTTAGTAATGCCATGTGGACTTCCACTTGTGGGCCATTGCATGTAGACTGTTGTCCCTCCAATGTCATTCTTAATGACAAACACACTACAACTACCCAATAGATCGCATATGTTTGCCTCAAATGATTGAAACATGGGAAGCGAACTCATGTTGTCCTAACCACCCACGGGTCTCACACTGCGGAACTCCGCCTGTGGGTTTCTATCCCCTAAAGGCCGCTAACTTAACAAAATAGATCCAACATCCTTCCACCTAGTGGCATCCACATACCTTGAGCCCATGCAATTACAATGACCAATCAAATGACTCCAAGAGCCCTACAACTGATTTCCACACAAGCCAAATTACCTTCTGAAGACTTTGATCGCCAAGCTTGTATTGCAAAACTTTTGTTGTGGGCCAATGTATGTGGGTTTTCGTGACCCCAGCGCCGTCTTTCTACCAGCTCTTCTTGACAGCCTCCAACCCAGGGAAATCTTCATCCTTGGGCCCACATTCCTGTAAATGGTTGACACAAGCCTCAAATGATGGATATTGATGAATTTTATGATCTTTAGATGATATATTATTGGATCTAACCCTCGTTTTGTAGGATTTAACTAACACTTGCCCTGATTTTTATATTAATGCACTTACTACATCTTTGTATGAAAATTTTATGGAACCTGCTATGGGTCCATTGGGGAAGTCTGTCGAGAAAGAAAATGCAAAGATGCCTACGAAGGAACTGAGGGGGAAAGAGGAAAATGATAAGATGAAGTAACAATTTCACAGAGTGGAGTGCACCTCCAAGATCACTTCCACTTGGGATTCTGGGTCAGACACAAATCTTGGGCATGTGTACATAGATGAGTTCCAACAAAGGGTAATGATCCACCCTACAACTAAAAATGCACAAAAAATCAGAGCGAGTTGCCACGCTAAGGCTGTCGGCTTCCCTCCCACACACGTTGCCCCAAAGTTAGTTATTGTCTATAGGGAATGCTATCACAACAACAGGAATATCATTGACCATGAAGGAAGAGTATTAGCAAAACTCTCTGCTAAATCTATTGGTAAGACTTTCCACATCCCACATTTGATGTCATGGAGGAAACGAAGAAGGAATGTGCCGACAATATTTGGAAAGTAGACTCATTGGGATGTAAAATATTAATCAACCAACATTGGTTGAAGGAAAAGAGGGGAAATGCTGCCAAAGTGCCCCAGGAACTATTCAGAAGTGATTTTCATGAAGAATACCATGATTTGGTCACCCTACTAAGCAAGGTAATGGGCCTCCCTATTGCTTCCTTCTTTGAAGAGTGGATGTTCTACTTCATCGAAGAAATCATCCAAGGAAAAACAAAGTTCCACTGGGCCAAGATCATCAGTGATAACATGCATTACTAGCTTAAGGCTATGAAGAAAACTTCCAAGTTCTATATGACCTCATATCTGGTGTACCTCCTAGCGGAACAGTTCTTGTACAAAGGACTCTTTATCACAAGCAACCCAAAGGAAAAGAAAGGAGAACTCAAAGTATACGATCACTACCCTCAATTGTAGTACCCAAACTTCAAGAGGGACTATCAGGGTAAATGATTCCTTCATTGCCCACATTGTTAGACTCCTGGGAGGAGACTTTGGGAGAAGAGTGTCACACATCGCCAAAGCCTTCATCCAATGATTTGGGTATCTGTTCATATAGTTCCCAAAGTTTACATATATCATAACGAAAGGGTTCTCTAACAAGCCCTACAGGTTGCCATGCTACCCGAACAACCGCATGATCCTGCTGGAGGTCTCTTGGAAAATACAAAATGCCCACACCCTATTGAGTGACAAGCATAGAGCTAGGATTCCATATCCCCTAACTTTTGGGAAATGAATGTATGCATGTCCCACCACCCAATGCGTAGAGTACTCCAAGAGGAAGAGGCACCTTCGAAAAAGGAGGAAGGAAAAGAAAAGGAAGAGGAAGAGGAAGAGAAAAATAAAGAAGAAGAAGATGCATTGAGAAAGAGCCCCAAGCATGAACATCACGCTAAGCTCGAGCATGCAGAAGGGAAGGCACTCCAGAAGGAAGATGTCACTGAAGAAAATGTAACATCTACTGAGTTGGATAGAGAAAATATTATACAAATCAAGGATTCATATGAAGAATAAAGGACTGATCAAGAGGTTCCTAGCCATGAAGAGGAACAACCTCTAAACAAACAAAGAGAGGAAGGTGATCATGAATCACTCATGGGGAAAACCAAGGTGCTTGATTGGATGGAAAAATAATTACAAAAAAAGACTCTGATGGCTACTGATATGAAGGCTAGACTTGAAGCAATACTAGTCAGAGCCCAAACAAAGACAAGAAAGGAGAAAAAGCCCAAGGTCCACTCTCATATTATAGTGGATGCCTTTAGGTCCAGAACGGTACAAATTGCTACCACTGTAGTGGATAAGGATACATGTGCCATGCAAGGCCAAAGTTATAATATATCGGCAATCAACCTAGGATTGACAACCAAAGAACATAAAATAGATGAATTCCAGGGGTCTATGGTCACTATAATGCAATAGATGAACAAGGATCATACTACAAAGGAAGAATTGAAGGAAAAAGTGGCAGATCTCACTACCTATATTCAAAAATTGACATCCATAAAAGAAGAGGCCTTGACGACATCATCCATGCTCCCACATCTCTCCCAGGAAGAGCTCAATAGAATGGAAAAGATGAAAATTTTGACCAAGGCCACAACTGATTGGTTCTAGCGGGTAATATATAATGGTGACATGGGCATCTATCAAGCTGCTTGGATGTTCAACAAGTTTTAGGACTTACAAAAGTAGTTGCAGGTCACGGAAAAAACATGCAACATGTTCACTGAGCTATATAGGATCACATATCCTAATCTCGCAAGCATCCTCAAGCTGCCAGAGAAAACATGGGAAAAAGAGTTAGGGCTCATAAAAGATGATCATTTGCTAGTGGAAACCTAGCTGATGGGCCTGGATCATAGAAAAAGAAGTCCTAGAGAGGGTCTTGCACAAAGTTGAGCTCAACCTTGAATGGGTTACAAAGCACTGGGTTGATAGTAAAGATTTCTTTAAAAATGATGACAAACTATGACATGCTCGCCCTAGAATTGGATTTGGAGAAAATCAAGCCATTCTTTCATAAAAAGATGGAAAAGGAGGTTTTAGACACACTATTACCAAAATTCATGGACTTCGCTACAAGATATTTCACTCAGTTTGAGTAGGTTATCAAAGCCATGCCCAAATGCACCAAACACTGGGAGCAAATCACTGGAAGATTCAAGAAGCTGACTTTTCAGATCCTGCAATCTGACATGGAATGGGACAAGCTCCAGGCCCTGATGGGAAAATTTGTGGCGTATGCCACCCTCTAGAAAAGTGTAGGAAAACCAGTCATTGATGATGAATATTTGACAGTGTAGTTGAAAAGGAAGGAAGTCACTAGAAGACAAAACTGCTATAGTGTCAGAGCCACTAGAGGACAAAATAGGGAAAAGTCAAAGATGCATTTTATAATGTTATATTTTGGGGGTAGGTGAAACCCTAATGTAAAATGAATCTTGGCCACACAATGAAAGTAAATCCTAGCCATTCATTTCACTTTTGGAAAACTATAAATAGGGGTCTCCTCTCATTTTCAAAGAGTTAAGTTGTCGTGTAAAGACATGTTTCAAAAATTTAATGAGAATTGTATTATTTTGATGGGTTCTTATGTTTCTTCACATGTGTGCATGATTCATCTCCTCATAATTATATTTTAGATTTGATGTCCTAAGTTTTAAATTACTTTAGTTGTTAATTCATGTTGCACTTTAATGGTGAAGAATGTTATGGTGTTGATGCCTCCCTTGTTCATACTTTTTGATTTTTATTGATGATGAACAACAGCGTAAAGTTAGTTTGAACACTACTTTATTGTTGCACTTAAAACTCATCTATTTTTCATACTTCATGGTGAATGGATAGCTAAAAATATGTAGACCTTAGAGGATTGCACTAGTTTTATGAGATTGCAAGTTGTTTTGGTTAAGTGGAACTAAGGTTTAGGAAGGTTGTCCATTGTAGTATCCTCCATTGTTATTGTTCAACATTAGTTGTAGGTATAGGAAACCCTCTATCCCTTTTCCCTTTTCCCTTTTCCCTTTTCCCTTTTCCCTTTTGACTTTTCTTTAAAAATTGAAGTTGAGGTAAAGTTCCAACATCATTATAAACATGGTGTTTTAGACTGTTGTTTTGAACTTGCAGCAATTGCACTTCATTTCCAGAATTCCATAAAATTCCATTTGAAGATCCAATTCCCTTCAAATTTAGTGAGCCATAAACACCCTTTGTGATTACCAACAAATCACATCAACCAACTGAGCTATTTTTGTAAGTCATGATTTGACATCCACAAGACCTTGGGATATTTTCTGCAACTTGCTTGTAGGAACTATCTTTAAAGAGAGGTAATACACTTATGTGTTGCCTGTGTTGAGAAAGTGCAAAAACACCCATCAACAAAACCCAATTAAGCGAACTTCACAAATATGTACATAGTTTCTTGAATATAAAGGGGGATTTTATGAATTAATTGACAAGCCATTAATTAAATACAAATTTTCCTAAATTTTTATAGGGGGTTTGTAATATTTAACCCACCATATTGAAAAAACCCTCATTTTAAAAATTGTAAATAAACATCTCATGAATACAGACGCGGATTTTCAGATATATGCCCAAAAAGCAAGTGTTTTCGAAAAAAATCGCATACAAGTTTAAGGTTTCATGAAAATTAAAGATATTGATCAAAATAGCATGTGAAATAATCCATTAATCAGACAAAATCATGATTACATATGGGGTTTTTAAAATATAACGAAAAAAGTTGAATGTATGCAGAATATACAACTTGGCAAAGTATTTCATCGTATTAAGTCAATGGGTTCGTGATAATGAAACCCTAGACAGTTTACACAATGATGCAACAAAGACAAGAGTACTCGGGCATAATAGATTCACGAGTACCATTTTGTGCAAAATGAAAGGAGAAGTGATAGGTTGACGTTATCTCAAACCATGGAGAGTATCACATGACAAATACAACAATCGACATGATAAAAAATGATGAAATCAGTTAAAAAGGTGTTTCAAAATATATCATAATCAAACAGCTAAGAAACCCTTCACGATTCAAGAAAAATGCCCAATATCTAGACTCATGAGTACCATTGTCTGCATTATGAAAGGAGAAATGATAATTTGATGTTACTTGAAACCGTGAAGGGCATTTGAAAATCAACCGTTGAGGGTTTATCTGCACTTGTAAAAACCATTGGAAGCGTGATCAATATGGAGACCACGACAAGTACCATACCATGGAGGGTCTTAAGCACAAAAAATGTGGGAAAAAATAACAGTGGAAAATTTGATGTGGAAGTTAATCGGATCATACAAAGGCTGGAGTTCGGGACATGGCCAATTGTGCACATGGTGTTACAAACATTCAATATTGCTAACGTGAACTTCAAACATTATATAATAAATTTTATACATTCGAAAGTGAGCAGTTATTTTATATATATATGTGTGATTTCATCCTAATATGATTAGTAATTGTTTATTTTTTAAAATTAATTGGTGTTGAAAGCGAACAATAATTGGGTCATTACAAGGCACATTTTGGACATCAAGTCTAAATGGTCACTTTTTTGACCCTCTTGCACTTAGTGAACCCTCTCGCATTCATTGAAAACCTCCAAAAACCATATAAATAGCTATAATCTATTAACTCGCATTAAAAAAAAACCCAAAAGAATCATGTCAATTTGATACACAATTTAAAAACTTAAGATGCGCAAAATTAACTAAAACTGCTACTAGATCCTTCCCCTATATTTATTTTTTGTTAATGCATTTCAACATACCCACTTTATAAGCTGATATAAACCACCTATATTACATGTCATCCCTTACCTAAGCACACATTCTTTGAGTTCTATCAAACATATCTGCTTCTTGAATCCAACGTAAAACTTGCCAATTGTAATTTTTACCCCTATTAATTGCTTCCAAGGATATTTAAATATCTTTAACTCCTGTCAAATCGATGGATGTGTCCTTCCAAAGTTCATTTCATGGTTTGTGGTATATTCCAATCTGATATTCAAATCAATATATTCAGCTGTACCCTGTTAGACATTCTGAGTGGAAGTGCTTTTGTAGGACCAAAGAATCATTTTAGAGTTTCCTGAGAACGTCTTTGTTTGATAGCAGAAGGATCCAATTTTTTTAGGTTCTCCAAAAGGTACAACAATTTCCAAATTTGTACTATTTCGGTTTCTTTTTTGATATTTTTGGGTGTAATTTATTACAGTTGGTCGAAGTCCTGAAATTCAGTTTGTGTTGGGATAGCCAATTGCTAAGAAGAGTATTTGGGCACCTCTAATGCTCTGAAGCTATGTCTACAAACATTTTCAGGTCAATTTTCTTTGCAATTTGCTAATTTATCCTTTTTCTCTAGTATATATTCGCTTTGTTGTTAGACACCTTGTTTTTCTCTGAGTTATATATGCAATAACTTTAAAGGTAATTATTATTCTATTTAGCTCTGCATCAGTGCTAGGAATATGTGAGTGTGAGTGTTTTTATGAATGCATGCCAGTTGTATGTCTAGGACTGTATATGTTTATCATTATTTAGCTTTGCATTATATCAAGAATATGTGGATGTTAGTATTTTCATGTATTTTATTCGGTTGCATGTTTAAGACTGTATATGTTAGGAGTCCAGTTCATTTTTTGTTGTTGAGTACCCCAGGTAATTATGCATCATGCCTTGTTGTACCTTTTTTATTACATTCTAAGGTGGGTATATGGGTTTTAGCAGTTTTATGAGGCTTCTTAAGGGGCGGCCATGCTTCTAAAAGCATGCAACTTGGAATGTCATGAGTGTTGTTTAAGTATCTACATAGAAAGAAGTTAAATTTTCATCCTTTAAAATAAGAAGGGAATAGCATTTACACTGGATTATGAAAGGTAGTCGCGAAGGGCTGTTGTGTAAGACAAAGCTATCCGCTACAATTTTTTTGTTGATGAAAGGATGGAACATAAACTTTAATGAAGGATTGTTCTTCCCTCTTTCTTTGGGAGTTGCATATTTTTTGAAGAGATCAGGCTATGCTGATCAACAATGACTTGCTTACTGCATGCCCACCATCTTAGCAGGCGCCTTTTCCAGAAATTTATTGTTTTTGGAAGAATATAGGCTCTTTGAGTCTTGTGACTTGTTCAGATATTATCTTTTCTAGCCTTTGTAGTGCAATATTTTCCATGTAACTATGTTCGTTCACAATATGTAGCACTCACGCTATTTTGTCTAGTATATCAGGTATTTGTTCTCAAAAGGGAGCAGAAGAACTTTGAATCTTTATTATAGTAGACATTCCTATCCATATTATGGAATTCTACTAGTTATATGTCATCAAATATAGCAGAGATGGTCAAAATAATTAATGTAATGAATGATTGTCAGCGTGCACGGTTCCTAGGAACCTCTCCTTTTAGCTCTATGGATGGACTTTTCCAGCTGCACAGGTCTCCAAAAAGGTTATAGGACAAAGTAAGAAATTCTTCTTGATTTCTCCACTTTTGAGAGCTCCAAGGTTAGAATCTTAGATAAAAGGAAAAGACAACAGATATGACACTATGCATCCATATCAGCTGAAATTTTGAAGGTCCTTTGGGAGTTTCTTGTATGCATGACCTTAGATATTTTGAACACAAATGATAAGCAGCAGCAAAGCTAAGCCATCCTACTACTTAAACAAAGTATGCATCTAAACTTAAGAAGCAACATATGTCAGGATACAAATAGGAGTCCAATCTGATGGGAGTTGACTCACAGAGCTTGTGACCTGGATACAACTTACCGATTTTTCTATCTTTTTCGCATTGTGTTGTTCCATATATAAGATAACTATGGTGGTCATGGAATAAAATCTTTCTGAGTTGTTTCTTATTCTTAACCTCTTGTTTCTTATTCTTAACCTCTTTTATTTTGTCTACAATTTTCTTTAGCACAACCCTTGGAGTATGGAAAGTTGTAGCACATAGCAGCTAAAAAAGGTGGGGTGAATTTGTTGACTCTTAACATTTGAAAATACACTAATAGGAGTTTTCCTTACTCTTGACTCTTGATTTCCATCTAGTTGTGATAAATTTAGATTCTAAACTATGAATACATAAGAGCTCTCTTAAGAATTCTAGGGAAACTCTTTCAAAAAGATGGATAGAATTCATATTTTCTCGCATTCTTGGAGGTGACATTGTTTGCTTTTGTGGGCAATATACTGCTTTCCTCTCTTTAGACAAATAGTTTGAACATTTTCTTTGCTTTGTAGCACTTTCTGATAATTTTATAAAATTGTTGGCCATTACAATTTCTATCTAAATGCTTAGCAAATGGGATTTGATGAATAGCTAGCACCTTTATAATAAGGACTCCTTGTAATGCATTCAATCACTTAGTAGTGTTGTTATGCAGCATATCATGATTTGTGTGTTCCTTCGTCCGTTTGTATGCATATTTAGTAAAGGGGGCATAACTAAGAATTTGTAGTGCCCATCTCTTTCAATGATTTTTCTTTTCAAGTATCATATTTCATTGATTGTTGATTAGTAGTGTTATTTATTTAGGAGATCAATTTAAAAAAATATTGTCGCTCCTGTGAAGGTGTATGAGAAATTATCTATTCTTGGAAGTAGATGATTGTCTCTTGTTATGATTTTCTCAAGGGATTTGTTTTCTTTACACATTTTGATAGTGCCATCTTTCTGTTTTGCAAGAATGTTGGAGCACTGAAGGGTTCTTTGAACATAATCTTTTCAAAGAGTTTCTTGAGTTGTTTCTCAATTTCTTATTTTTTGGATTGCCAAGTCTATAGGGTGTTTTGGATTTTGTTTAATTGTAATGTGAACCCTATTTGGCAATCAACTTCTCTTTGTTTACTCACTGGGATACCTTCAATGTACTATGAGAGTAAACGGAAATTCATAGAACATATAACAAGTACAAAATATTCATGGACGCATGTTGCAAAAAATAATGGTACTTCATTTATTGATTTACTGTAACCAATTACAATTGCCCGTACTAGAATATAACATCATAATGTAATAACATGTAGCACAATGTCGCAGTTACTAACATAATGTCTCTCGACTAAATTGACTCAAGTACATATAGCCGCTAGCAGTGGTTGAGAAACCAACTGTCGCGATGCTTCATTGCAACTAACCACTAGTTGGAGAATTAATCTTCCTGAAACATGTACAAAAGTATATGAAATATTTATGAACTAACTATAGTCTTATTTACTAACAAAATTTGGCTGACTAATTATGCTTTTGACCGACTACATCATCCCCCCAAAAGTAGTTGTCTTCTAGATGACTGAAAACAAGAATGGGGAATAGAAAGGGAAATCAAGAAGAGGGAGGGTGAGAAGGTGCCATTGGATGTACAAATGACGTCGGGGTCACTATGGCGGACTGTTGTTGTTGGATGTGTTGCAACTTCTAGTTAGCTACCAATTGCTTCTCTCATGTGAGCTTCACCATCTGCACTGCCTTGGCCAATTTTTGCTTCGCCTTCTCTAGCTCATGTCTCGTGCTTTCCAACTCCTTGTCCTCCCTTGCATGTGACTATCCTTCTCAACTAAGAGTTGTTGTACATTGGCCATCTGTGTATCTTTTTTTGTCGTACGGTCCCTTTTTTTTTTAATATATGGAATTTAATATTTCTCGCTTTAATATTTCCCACCTTATTTTTTAATACCTCCTTTCTCACTTCTTTATTTTTTCTCTCTCTTCACTTATACTTTTTTCTCCTCGCATTTTCTTTTTCTAATTTTTTATTATCTTTCCTTCCTTTTTTATTTTTTGAATTTTTGAATTTCTCCTTTTTATTTTTCTCATTTTTCTCAATTTTCCCTTTTTTCTAGTTTGCAACTCCTTCATTCTATTTTTTTTGTTTTTTAACTCCTTTCTCTTGAATTTTTGTTTTTTATAATATTGATTTTCTCTCTCCTCCCCTTCATTTTTTATCTTCAAACCTCTAATTTCATCGCCTTTTCAAACTCTCAATTCTGAGGCATAATGCCATTAGCACATAAATGGAGGTCGTTTATAGCATTCCTCTTCACAAGTACCCATAAATTTCAAATCAAACCATTTATCTACCAAAGGGGTGGCTTCTATATCTTTAAAGTTCCCATCGATGTACCATATGTTGTATTGTTGGTACCATGTAACCTTTTCTCCATCCATCATCGATGGCTTGGCTGGGTTGGGCACAACTCACCATGGTCCGTCTATCATCACCACCTTTGATGTCTTCATATTATTTTCCTTCATGTACTTCATTAAGTCATTGTTGTACCCATCAACATGAGAAATAAAGGTGTCTTCAGTCATTATTATTGTCTTGAGGCACAACCCAACCTTTTATGCATATGCATTCTAGTCCTCATCATTCCACCATTCTTCTTCGTCACTTTCACTTTGTTCCCATTCCCTCTCTTTTGCAACCTACTCTTCCTTATCTCTCTGGGATTCCTTGTCTAACTCTTTGGCTAAGTATCCCCTCCTTGTGTCTTCATATGGGAATTGGTATTTCCAGTGTCCCCACACCCATTGCCAGAGAGCGGGTGTTCTGAACAAAGCGTTTGTCAAATGCTTGTGTACTCAAGGCACTGCAATGCCTTCTCTTTTTCTTGCAAGTCTTTCCTCCATGATATTTTATCCCATGGGTGTAGCTTAGTCTTCCTCTGCAACATATTGGCTGCTACCTATACCCTAGTATTGTTCTTCCATGGCTTCCTCCCTTTGTATATACCAATATTCCTTTGTTGCATATTCGAGCACGTTGATTTGTACTAGTTCTTCCCTTCTTTCCTTTTATGGTTTGAGCTTTGGCCCATTGATGGCATCTTGTAGCAGTGTTCCGTCTAAATTTTCCAACTTTACTACTCCATTATTAGTATCATAGAATTCTCTAATTTTAAAAGGTCCTAACCAATGAACTTTGAACTTCTCAAGCTTAATTTTGTTATGACTGTTATACTTCAAAACTAACCGACCTTGTCAGAAATTCATGCAAAAAAGATGTTTATTGTGCCTGAATTTTCTCCTCTTCTACATCACTTTCATCACCCATTGTGCCATCACTCTTCATTCGTCAAGCTTTTTGAGCTAGAATAACTGCTCCTAAAGGCTCTCCATGTCATCTAGTTTTTTCTCAACCGCTATCCTTAGGCTCGGTATCATGTACTCCACTGGCACTATTCCTTCTTGTTGTACATCAACATGAATGTTGTGTGCCCTGTCGTGACCTTGTACGTCGTACGATATGCCCATAGTATGACTAGTAATCTCTCCTCCCAGTCAGCATCTTCCATGTTGCAAGACTTGTGAATGATGGACACTACTACTTTGTTTATAGACTCTACTTGATTGTTGGCTCTCAGGTAGTACAAACTTGACAGGTTGTGGAATATCTAGAACTTTGTTGTCGTCAACTGTATGATGTGGTTGACAAAGTTCCCTCCTTGGTTACTATTGATTTGGATTGGAATGTTGTACCATGTCATTATTTGTTCATAGATGAATCTTTTTATACTTTGTGTGGTATTGTTTGCTAATGCTGGAGCCTCGGCCCACTTCGCCAAGTACTCAGTAGCCACAACTATGTACCGACATTGATGCAACTAGCTCACTTTTAGCGGCCCAATGAACTCTAGTCATCAACGTCTGAACAACTCTTGGGGTTGGGACAAAAATTGTGGCATATAGTCTTGCTTGAGAGGCTTCCCCACTCTCTAGCACATGTCATAGCATGTCACCCACTCTTGGGCGTTTGTATGAATCGTCGGCCACCATAATCCTGACAAAAGAAATTTCCTTGTTGTGGCATTGGGTCCCATGTGTCCTTCGGCTAGTCCTTCATGTGCCTCTTTTAGTACACCAAAAATATCTTCATCACACCTCGTCTTAATATTTGATCTGGCCCCATCTTATATAGTAGCTTATTGATAAGCTGGAAGGTTTTTCTTTTTAGTACAAGCTTCCTTCGTTTGATTGGAGGCATCTCCTTTGAAAATTTCAATGTTAATAGGTACTCACCAATCTTCTCGTACTGCGGAGGGAGTGTTGCAATCTGGAACAAGTGAGCTACCAAAAATTCTTCGTTTACTCCACCCTCAGCGGGTTCGCCAGATCAGATTCTTGACAGTTGGTCGGCAATCACATGGATTTTTCCTAAACATACGATGATTGTAAATGTGAATTCTTGTAGTAACAACAACCATCGACTTACTCTCCCTTATATTATAGGTTTTTTCACCAAGTACATCAGGGCTTGGTGGTCCATGTAGAGTGTGAACGGTGTCTCCAAGAGGTAGTGTCTAAATTTTTGCATCGCGTACACCATTTCGAGGGCATCTTTTTCTTTCGTACTATAATTCTTTTCTGCCTTTGATAATAGATGACCGGTTAAGAATACTAGATGATCTAGTCCTTGTACCCCCACTTGCACCAATGTCGCCCTGATTGCATAATTTGAGGCATCAACATGTACGTGAAACACTTTGTTCTAGTCAAGGTACACCAATATTGGTGAATTGATCAATCATACCTTCAACTCATTGAATGCCTTCTCTTGCTCATCCTCCCACACAAACGACTATCCTTTCCTCCTAAGTATGTCAAATGGGTAGGAAATTTGTGCAAAATTCTTGATGAATCTTCGGTAATACCCCATGTATCTAAGGAAGGATTTCACTCTGGTGACGTTCTGTGGGGTCTCCATCTGTACGATGACCCTTATCTTGTCTAGGTCCATCTTCAATTTGGCCTTATAGACAATGTGTCCCAAAACCTTTCCTTACGGTACCATGAATCCACACTTCTTTGGGTTTAGGGCTAGGCAGGCTACCCGACACCTCTCCATACATTCTCCAAGTGCTTTCAGATGCTTTTCCTTATCATTGTAGATTGACCAATCATCCAGAGATTCCTTGAAGTTTTTGATTGACATCTTGTAAAAAATATGCAAAATTATTCTTTGAAAAGTGGCCGACACGTTACACAACCCGAATGACATTCGATTGTACGTGTACACTCCATCTTCCACCATGAAAGTTGTCTTCAATTTGTCTTCTCCGATAATGATTATTAGGTTATATCCAAAGAACCCGTCCATAAATGAGTACATTTCATGTCCAGCCACCTCCTCTAGGATCGTGTCAGTGAAGGGGATTGGAAATGGGTCTTTGATTGTTAACGCATTCAAGCACTAGAAGTCCACACATATCTGGATCTACTTTGACTCCTTTTTTAGTGAGATGACGATTGGTGTCACCCAATCATTGATTTCCACCTTGAATATAATGTTTGCTTCCAACATCTTTTCAATCTCATCTTGTACCTTAGCGACATAATTTTTGTTCATCCAATAAGGTCTTTTTTGTATGGGTTGTGCTCCTGGTACGAGAGGGATCCTATGTACGCACAACTCTGGTGGTATACCTTTCAGATCTTTGTACATCCAAGCGAAGGCATCTTTGTACTCCATAAAAATCTTGAATTTTCTCACCTTCAGTACAGAATCCCAGTCATCACCAATGGGGATTGTCTTAGGGTCCTCTTCTCTGAGATTCACCTTCTTCAATGTTGGTTCCTCGTACTTGATTAAATTGTTGTGTTCAAACTTATCGGCTAGTGTGTCATCCAATTTTGCTACTCCTTCCCTAAATTCTTCATACTTTGGTGTGAATGATTGGCTATTCGTACCTTTTTCCTCCTCTTCTTCTATCTCCCCGACTTGCAGCATGTTGTATTCAGGGTGGAATACCTCATAATCCTCCATTTTCTAGTGAAACAGGTCATTCAACGAGCTTGGCTCATCTTCTAAGCAACTCTCGAGGTCATGTATGCCCTCATCGTTCAGCTCCATCAACTTCCTCCCTTCGTCCATGTCTAACTCTCCCCCATTTGACTCTAACTTGGAAGATTCCAGTTCTTCATTGATGTCTTGGTTTTTCAAGTTGATAAAGTACTTCCTCCCATCGCTCTCGATTGAGAGTGTATTTTGCTTCCAGTTATGATTTTACTTGGCAGTAATAAGCCATCCTCTCCCCAACAATGTGTCATACGCCTTCTTCTCTAGAGGGATGACAACAAAATTCAATAGGAACTGTTGTGTGCCAGTGAGTACTTTGTGTGCCATTAGTGTACCGAGAGGTTTGATGCCATGTTGATACATGCCTACAAGGTGAAATGTGGGGGGCTAGAGAGTTGGATTCCCTAGGAACTTCCAAGTTTTCTGTGGTATTATGTTCACTCTAGAGCCTCTGTTGATGATGGCGTTGAAGATTTTCCTCCCCATGATCTCCATCTGTACGATGGCAAGCTTCCTCTTGATTTTCACTACAAGTAGCATGGGATCTGGGGCCTCTCCTGTTGGTTGTTTCGTACTCTTCGTTGGGCCCTCCTGACGGTTTATGCTATCTTCAACGACCTTAGTGAGTGCTAACCTTAGTTGGGGTGTGTTTTTAGAAGGTCTATTAATTTGACAGGTACGGTTGTGTGGAGCACCTTTTGTACGATGTTTTTCTTAGATTCTGACTGCAACAGTGTATTGGTCACCTTGGAGGTTCTTTGTTCCTTCGCCATTGCCTCTTCCACTTCCGCCCTGGCCTCTTTGAGTCTTCTTTTTCGTATGAGGGTCTGGATATGTCACTTTCTTTGTTTGTGCTCTTGTGATTGCCAGGACCTCGTTGGCTACCTCCAACATATTTGTGCCTTTGTGCTTCGAGTAGTTGGTATCTTCGTGATCGCCTGGTCCACACCACTTAAGAAGTCATCCTCCTGTACCTTGATTATTTTGGCACTCCCTGGTGAAGTGACCCCATTCATTGCACTTTCAACATTGTATCATTGGTCTACCCTTACTATCGTATTGGATCTTGCTTCTTGGTGTATTGTTATTGTTTCTTCGGTTGTTGTGGTAACCGCCAAGTGATGTATTGTTACTTAGAGGTTTTGGTGGTGTGGTCGGCGGGGTTGACTATTCCCCCTATGCAAAGAATAATTGCAAACTTCTCACCTTTAGGTTGTACATGCACTCCTTGATGGGGTGTCCCATAACTTGGTAGATGTCACAGAACAACTTCTTTGAGTAGTTTGCCTTGGTATGACCTTTTTTTTTGAACTCGGTACACCATAATTCCTTGGACTCCTTCAAACTCTTTTTGTCAACCTTCAACTCCATCATCCTCATCATATCCCATTGGAGAGCTTGTACATTATTTGACTCATCTTTGTTGCTCTCCTTTGTAATATCATTGTCATCAGTTTTCTTCTTCCCTTGAGAGGATGTCTTGTTCTCACTCTCAATGTCCATCACACGGTTGTAGGCTTCCGCGTACAACAATGGAGGTACCACCTTCATTTCTTTCCATGGGGAGGGAAGTAGTCCTTCAATGAACCATAGTTTCTTTAAGTCGTTTGTTGACAGTGTCTCCAGCTTCACCAGAAACTCCTTAAGTCTACGATTGTATGCTTGTACATTCTCATTCTTTCCTTGCTTCATGTTATATATTTCTGCCACAATTTCATTGTCACCCCTAAGAAGTTTGAACTCCTCTTCAAATGCTCTTTTGAGTAATCACCATGAGACTTTATTCGTTGTATCTAGTTTCGTGTACCAGTCTATGGTAATGCTTCTCAGTGTTGTTGGGAACGCTCGTAGCCAGTAATCCACATCGTCTTGCCCATTCACTATCCATATTTTCTCACATGTTTTTCAATGATGTATGGGATCCTCAGAACCATTCCTCGTGAACTTCAGCAACTTCTTCCTTTTGGATGCTAGCAGACTCACCATGCTTCTTCCCTAATACCCTCCTTGTACGTTGGACCTTACTGGATTGTTTCTCCCCTAACGTTCTAGTGCCTCACTTGCACTCTCAACCACATATGGGTCGACAACACATCCCCTCTCAGTGTCCTTTGCACCTTGAGTATCATGTGGTTTGTACCAGTGCTCCCTCTACCTTGGGGTCTTTGGCTTAGATCCTCCAATCCTTGGTCCTTTTTCGTCTGATATAGACAACTCTCGAACGTGGCTTATATCATTTTCAATTTCTTTTAAAAGTTCATTTTCATCATTTTTTTGTTTTTCTTTGTCTGTTGTTGACAATATCTTGAAAGTTCCTTCGTCACTTTCCTCGTTAAGGTTTTGGTGTAACTTAACAATAGATTGATTTATGTCATTAAGGTCTTCATTTGTTTCTTCAACAATTTGTTTTAATCTTCTTTGTTGGGTTTCGTGTTCCTTTAGTCTGAGTGATCATCTTCCCCTTTTCTTCGATGTTTCTTCCTACTTGGTACTCAGCTCTTGTCCTTATTGGGTTTTATGGGCATTAATTGTTGGTCGTATGATCATTGATTGATGGGAGTACGCCTTCACCTAGTGTCATGTTCCTCTTCCTCCTGCTTGGTCCTTTCCTCATACTGTTGTATTTGCTGTCTTTGGCATTCTTGGTCACTCTTTGCCTAAAGATCTTGCAATATGATGTAATGGTGAGCCAACAACCTTGGCAATTGGTTGAGGAGATGGTTGACCTCTAGGCTGACGTGCAGTCTATCCCAGATGACTGATTAAGGGATCTCTCACGTGAGATCCTCTCTCTATACGTGATCCCTCAATGATATATCCCACAGGTTGACAAGGTCTTGTGTCAATTTGTCTTCTCTTTCCTCGTTTGCTTGTACCAGTTCTTCAGTTGGTCGACCCATCACGACGCCATTCTATCGTCGGGTGATTTTCCCAAGTTCACTTAGGTAACAATGCTAAATTTTTTCTCACTGGGATACCTTCAATGTACTATGAGAGTAAACAGAAATTCATAGAACATATAACAAGTACAAAATATTCATGGACACATATTACACAGAATAACGATACTTCATTTATTGATTCATTGTAACCAAATATAATTACCCGTACTAGAATATAACATCATAATGTAATAGCATGTAGCAATGTCATAGTTACTAACATACTGTCTCCTAACTATAATGACTCAAGTACATATAGCCGGTGGTGGTGGTTGACAAACCAACCATCACAACGATTCATTTGAACTAATCACTAGTCGGGGAATTAATCTTCTTGAAACATGTACAAAAGTATATGAAATATTTATGAACTATAGTCTTATTTACTAACAAAATCTAGTCGACTAATTATGCTTTCGGCTGACTACATCACCCACCAAATTTTTACTCACCAGGATACCCTCAATGTACTACAAGAGTAAATGAAAATTCATAAAACATATAACAAGTACAAAATATTCATGGATGCATGTTTAAAATAAAAAGAGGGTTAAAACTTTATTGAATCAGGAAAATAGTACAAAGCCAAAAATTACAAATTGTCCACTAGGGGCCAAAAGCTAAACCATCAAGCAACACCCAGAACACATCTCATATCCTCCGCAACCAAGTCCTCAAGCTCCTTAGAAAGACCATCTGAAAGATAACTCCAATCATCCACTTTCCAGTTTCCCTTCTGCTCAGAAGCTCGTTTAGCCAAACCATCAGCCACCCTATTCCACTCCCTAGGGATATGGCAGAAGATGATAGATTCCAAGGACTCCCCCAGGGAGATGATCTGTCTAACCACTTCGGCCAGTTGCCAGTTAACATCCTACAATTGTCGCTTGTCCAACAAATCAACCACAATCTAAGAATTTGAATCACAGATTATCCTTCTCCAACCAAGGGCACAAGCCCTTTTCAAAGCCAAGAGAATAGCCAAGGCCTCCATGAAATTGTTAGAGTGCAAGCTATGATACTTAGAGAAGAAGAAAAAAACAACTCCAGAGCAGTCCCTACCAACGCCCCCGACCCCAGCATGGCCAGGATTACCTCTAAAGGACCCATTTGTATTTATCTTCAACACCTCCAAAGGAGGAGGCATCCAGTGGCCATCTCTTTGAACCTTCTCTCTAACACTTCAACCAAGGCCAGGCCTCGTCCCACCCTTGGAACAATCAGAATGCCCCAAACTTTGAACAATTCTCATATGTCCAGGGTCCATAGGGGCCGAGATATCACACCTAGTCATCAAAGTCTCCTGCAGAACTCCCAATATCCTCACCCAAACCTACATCACCTGAAGCTTCTTAACCAAAAAAATCTTGCGATTACGCTCCAGCCAGATCTGCCAAATGATGAAGTTAGGACTAGTAAACCAAGCAGTATGAAGAAAGGAAGTCTTAGCAGTAGAACTCCCCAACCTACTAAAAAAATCCTCTAGAGAAGTAGCATGCCAACATGGTTGATTCTAGAGATCCCACCAGAATTGCCAGAGCATCCTAACAAAAGAGCATTGGAAGAAAAGATGGGAAGTATTCTCATCACTGTTAGAGCATAGAACACACATAGAGGGGCCCTGAAAGCCCTACTTCCAAATATTCTCCCAGGTCAGACATCTATTATAAATCACCAACTAGGAGAAAAATTTACACTTGGGCCAAGAGAATTTGTTCCAAATTTGATTCCACTAGGGGATCCTTATGCAGCCAAACATCTATTCATCTAGAGCCCGATACCCAAAGGCTATGGTGAATTTTCCTTTCTAGTCTCCACCCCAAGCCAAAACATCCCTCTCCAATAGGGAGCTACAAACCCTATCGGTCAAGATGCAAGCAAGCTCCTTACAATCCTCTGTCGTACCTCTAGGTGGCCACTCATGTGTGTCCTTCCACCTGTACACCAAATTTTGGTCCAGAACTTGAGGGGATTTAAAACCTACCACATGAGTCCAACCTGCATCCAAGAAATGCCTACACAGATCCTGCAAATGAGGATGAGTGGACATAATAGGAGGATGACCATCCCAGGAATCAAACTAGAAGAGAGCCTTTGAACCCCCTTTGAAAATCCAGAATAGACCTTGCTTAATCAACCTAGCTCCCCTCTTGAGGGTGCTCCAAACCATAGATCGCTTACCCTTAAGATTGTATTTGGGAACATCCTCTCCATCCACAGCCCCAAGATATTTTGAAGTGAGGATCTTAGCCCAAGTCTGTTGATGCCAAGAACACCATCTCTAATAAAGCTTAGTTGCCAAAGACCGCCCATTCAAATCAGCCCGACACAACCCAAGACCACCCTTCTGTTTCGGGTGATAAACCACATCCCACCTTACCAGACTCCACTTTCCTGAAAGAAGATTACCAGACCAAAGAAACTACTAATAGATTGCCTCAAAGTCTTTCACAAAGCTGGTAGGAGCCAATAAGACAAAACACTTGTACAAAGGGAGAGCCTGAACCATAGACATCAAAAGAGTCACTCCCTGTAGTAGAGAGCCATCTGTATGTCTAATGACTGGCCTTCTTTCGGAACTTCTCAATAAAATATTGCCAGAGTGCTCGAGGTAAGGAGCGAACAACCAAAGGAATGCAAAGATACACAAACGAGAGTTAGCCAACTTGGAACCTGAGAATACTAGCAATCCTCTGCTAAATAAGACTAGGAGTTCTAAAGAAATAGATAAAAGACTTGCTTTCATAAATGCTTTGACCTGAAGTATCCAAATAACAATCCAGGGCCCTCCTTATATTGACCGCTTCAACCACTCTAGCGATGCCCATAAGCGTTGTGTCATCCACAAACTGGAGATGGGACTGGGGAGAAAGATTATTGCTCCACTACCAGCCCTAAATGAAGCCAAGCTCCACCTGAGATTTCAAGAACCTCCCAAGCCCTTTCACCATCAAAATGAATTAAGATGGAGATAAAGGATCTCCTTGTTGAAGGCCCTTGGAAGCCCCGAAAATCTCAAAGAACTCACTATTGACAAGCACAGAGAAGGAAGTAGTCGTAACACAACTCAATACCCAATCAATCCAAGCGTTTCCAAATCCAAAAGCTCTCAAGATCTTGGTTAGAAAATCCCATTTGACATGATCATAAGCCTTGGCCATATCAAGCTTAATGAACATAGCCTTCTCCTTGGAGGATTCCATAGAGTGCACTGTCTCCGCAACAATAACCACACCATCTAGAATCTGCCTACCAGCCACAAACCCACCCTATTCCTAAGAGATCAACTTGTCTAACAATGGCTTCAAGTGCTCAACAATCAACTTGTTGATGATTTTGTATACCACATTACAAAGGGAAATAGGCCTAAAGAGATCCAAAGAATCGACTCCCTCACACTTAGGGATGAGATCCAAGAAGGTTGCATTAAAAGATCTTAGCATTTACTTATTCTTTTGAGATTCCTGGACAACTTCAAGAAGGTCAAGCTTAATAACCTCCCAAAACTCTTGAAAGAACTCAACCAGGAACCCATCAGGACTAGGAGCTTTACCTTTCCTCATCTGAAACACAATATTTTCTAGTTCCAACAAAGAAATTGGCTTGAGAAGAGACCCATTTATTTCCTAAGTCACCAAGGGAGGAATGCAAGCTAGGATTGCATCTTCATCCTCACTGGCAGGAGTAGAATCATCACGGAAAAGAGCTAAGAAGAACCAAACAGACTCTTTAGAAATTTCAGCAGAGGAAAGAAGAGGGTCCCCATTTGGGCATTTAATAGAAATTATAATGTTCCCCTACCTTTTGTCTTTAACCAAAAAAAAAGGAAGTATTCCTATCCCCCTCCTGCAACCAATCAATTCAGGACTTTTGCTTCCAAAAGATTTCCTCATGCAACTCCCATTCCTCCACATCCTTTACAGTTGCATCCTCCAACCAGTTCAGCGCCTCAATAAGCCCCTAGTCCCGGATCTGCTGAGTGATGGAGTCCAAGTGCTCTTGGGCAGCCGTTTTAGCCTGGAAAATATTTCTGAAATGGTGTTTGTTCCAACGTTTCAGCATATTTTTAACATATTGAAGTCTCTTAAGAAAGGAGTACATAGCAGTACCAAAAGTCAGCTTACCTTCCCTCCACCACCTAGGGATTAGGTCATGGAGAGATGCATCCTGAAGCCACATAAGTTGGAACCTAAAATATTGTCTTTCAAAAGACCTAGCCAAACAAGCAGAGAGTTTGATTGGCCAATGATCTAAGCCCTGCTAGTCCAAAATCTCAAAACTAGTTATCCATCTGTCGCCAACCCAAAAAATGGACACCAGGAACCTTTCTAACCTTTCAAAAATGGAAACATCCCCAATCCTCCTATTATTCCAAGTAAACACCCCATTCAAAGGTCTGATATCCACCAGATTCATAGAGGCCACATTGTCCCTCATGAGGTCTGAGGATGGATCCAAATGAAAAGACCCACCCCTTTTCTCATCCAGAGACAAGATTGCATTAAAATCACCTGCAATAATCCAAGGGAGAAAGGGATCCAAGGAACACAAGATTCTAATTTGAGACCACAATTGAATCTTTCCAGGAAGATCTATAGGAGCATAAACATTAGAAAGAAGAATTCTCTCACCTGACTCCAAATTGGAAGCAACAAGGGAAATTGAGCATTTTTCAAAGAGCCACCATAGGGGAATAACTCTGCATGGGTTGCATAAGCAAGCAATACCTCTTGAGCTGCCCAACACCCCAACACATTGACAAAGACCTCTACCCCAAATCTTAGGAACCAAATTCAACATACTATCAACAGACAACTTAGTCTCCTAGAGGAAAACCAAATTAGGAGAGTGAACACAAATCAACTCACAAATAGCCTTTTATCGAGGGATGCAATTCATACCCCTTACATTCCAAGATAGCACAATCATCTTTGGGTTGGGAGAAGTGAGAATCAATAGTCCTCACCATGCCAGACTCAACCAATGTCTCCCCAATCAATTTGACCTTTTCATGATCCTTCTTCATTCCTACTTTGAAAGGCTTCTCTAAAGCCCCCTTTTTGAGAGGTTTTTGCTAAAGAACCAAAGCAGGAGAAAAGGTCTTGCCTTTACCAGACTCCTCAACAACCTTGTCATTGATGATCCCAGAACTAGGAGGAAAAGAAAGCATATTTTGTGTCTGATGATATACCAATTCCCCCACACCCAGAAACTGAGGTGGGGAGTTCAACATCCATCTAGTCATTTGACTTCTTGTTGGGGTCACACTAGAAATAACATTTGGTTGATCCACCAAGCACTTCTTAGCAATAGAATTATCTGCAATTTGCATGTCAAAGGGGGCCCCTTCTTCTTGAAGCAAACCCTCTAATGCTTCAAACTTGTTGAGAGATTCATCTTCCTGCCTATCCTTGATGGTCCTCTTATGGCCTCTATTCCTATTGTGAATTTTAACAAGCACAAAACCATCCTTACCTGCCTCCCCCCTACATAGGGGACTTTCCTTTATCCATCTTTGAGTCAAACTGGTGAGGAGCATTAGCCGAGCCAGCAACATTAGAAGTTTTGGGACACATTCGTTACAGGTGGCCATACTCATGGCATAATTGGCATCAAAAAGGTAATACCTCATAATCCAATTGTTGGATCCAAGAAGTTTCCCCAATGCTCATTGCCATCGAATCCGACAATGGGTTGTTCAAGTCAATTTCAATGCAAATATGTGCACAAGAAAGAACTCTTTTATTCAAAGTTTGTTGAGAGGGCCCAATAGGCTTATTGAGTAAGAGAGAAATCATCTGCAAAATATCGCTTCACCAGCACTCCAAAGGAAAACAAGGGAGACGTACCCAAACTAGAATGCGGGAAGGGATCTCCTCAGCAGAGTTGAATCCCATGTGCCATGGTTTAATGAATAAACCCACCTGATTATAAAAAATTGGTCCACCCTCAAAAGCTCAATTTCTATCAGCAATACATGAAAAATCCACCATGAAGAAATTGTTGGCAGCCAACAAAATATCGAAATCACCTTCAAGGTTCCAATTTTTGCGAATCCAAATATCAAGAAAGGGAAGCGATGCCTGCATCCCCATGAACTTGCAAATCAAAACATGATTGTTGTAGTACCAAACATCCTCCGCTACAAAGGCAAGTTGTATCACAAGCACCGGCCTTTCCTTCGATCTCTCCAAACTCCCATTCATTTTTTGTAAACGGAAACCACTATTCCTCATGAAGCCCTCACCCAAGTTAACTATATTCGTGAAACTTTGTCTCCCTCTAGGAAGGGAAGAACCAAGATCATCCTTTCCAATCGATGCATGCACCTCCATGAGGACAACCAGACCTCTGTCTAAAGAAACAACCACTAGAGGCAACCAAAATCTAATCACCCGCACAACAATGAAGAAAGGCAGCAGACAGATAAAAAAAAGAAGAACCCCCCCGAAAGCAATAACAACCCCCCCCCCGCTCAACCCCCAACAGGAAATAGCCTCACAACGGGTAGATCCGCCCACATGCAAGTGAAGAGATCCATTCATGGACGCATGTCGCACAGAATAATGGTGCTTCATTGTAACCAAGTACAATTACGCGTACTAGAATATAACATCAGAATGTAATAGCATGTAGCACAATGTCATAGTTACTAACATAACGTCTCTCGACTATACTAACTCAAGTACATATAGCCATTGGCGGTGGTTGAGAAACCAACCATCATGATGCTTCATTGCAACTAATGACTATTCGGAGAATTAATCTTCCTGAAACAACATGTACAAAAGTATATGAAATATTTATTAACTAACTGTAGTCTTATTTACTAACAAAATCTGGCCGACTAATTATGCTTTCGGCTGATTACACTCTTTTACTATATATGTAGTTCATTCAAAAAGATATCATTGTACTTTTAGATTATTCTTCTCAACTTGATTTCTTTTATATTTAATTACTTCTTTCTGCCCCTTCATAATTGTACGATATGATCTCTTAGATGGACTAATTATTGTACAATTATATTTGTGTGTAACCTAATATTAAATTGTGTCTTCCATGTCTAATTGTATCAAACTGTTCATGATTGAGTGGTTTGAACTTGATGCGTATCCTAGGTTCTTTTCTCTTTTCACGATTTTGATTGATGAGAGGTATACAACAATAATTTATTCTTTTTAGCCACATTTTTAATTTGAATTTTCAAGAATTAGTAGTATGTTTATGTCAGCCTTTTCTCCACTAGCTTTTCATTTTGACCTTTGAAATTGCATAAAATGATCTCTTAGGTGGGTCAACTGCTATACTTTGTACATCTGCTTCTATTCCAATATTGCATTGCATCTTCTGGGTTTCATTGTATCAAATTATTAGAGATTTTATGATTTTATATTTGAATCTTAACATTGGGAACCTAGGTGCCCTGATTTGATTATCTTGTCTAAATGAGAATATTCAATATTATGCTTTGTCTTTTTTTAATCTATATTTGTTTTCATTTCCTATTTTGGTATTTGTTTTTAGATTTGGAATGCTTCTTCACTATTGTTTTCGGGTGCAAATCCAATGGTGATGGTTTTTTCAAGGTTTTCCCAAGTTCATTTGGGTTCTCAAGAATAATTTATATACCATTTTTCCATTATTTTGCTACTCAGTTCCAGTGTAGTGCTACTTAAAAATCATTTGTATTGACTTCACATAGATTAAAATTCTAGTCATCTTAGTCATGGCTGGGATATAACTCAACCTTTATTTCAATTATAGTCTAGGAAATGCAATTGTGTATTTTTTTTGTGAGAAGTTGAACTATGACATTTCCCTCTACATTATTGTTTTCATTAAAAATTGGTATCTTGATAATATAAGAGGCCAAGGAATGGCTCCTCCATGTGGTAGAATAAAATTAAATTTTGATGGGGCTTTGTGTGGCAATCTTGGGGTTGTGGGAAGTGGCTTTATAAGGAACAAAATGGGATGCATTTTATGGGTTGTTTCAAAATGGCTTTCGATCAGCTCGAACAGTTCATGGAGTTACTTGTGTTAGATCAAGCATGCCACTAGCAGGGAATTTCTCACTCAAATGGATTTAGACCTAGTTGAGGAATTCTTTGATGATTGACCTTCGGTCTACTAACTCTTCCCTGCATCTGATAAATACAGGGTGCACTTCTCCTCTATTTATTGGCATTGATGGCTGAGTGGGTGGAATTTCTTGATGTTTGTGAATGCAAAGATGAAAAAAATTTGATGCAGTTGTTCCAATTGTTCCATGTAAGGAACATATAGATGAAAGTGGTGATTGGCATCCAACAACTGGATGGTGGCCATATTCATGATCATGTAATAGTTGGGGACTTTTTGGGATATTATGTTGACCTGATCGATCAGAAACTTGTGGGGAAATTGGTTGCTAGTAATTTCTTGTAATCATTGTGGATTTTGCGTGCCCACAAGGCCATCTCATTTTAGGACTGAAAGAACGCTCATCAGGCCTGTGGCAGGATCATTGACCGTCAAGAGCTGAAAATAAATATTGATTTGAGTACTTGCTGGGAGTAGTTCAAGGAAGGCATTTTTCTAAGAGACTTCAGTCCATTTCAAAAAATTGTGATTGATCACCCATATCTTCTTTCTATTGATCAACTTTCAGGGTTGGAGGAATTGAAGCGATGCCTACTCTTTCTTCAATCCTCTTGACTGTGTGACTTATGTACCCTCAATGAGGGATTTCTTTTCTTGATTTTAATATATTGGGAGCTACCCCCTTGGTAGTAGCTTGAAAACTCCCCCCCCAGCGTGCACCCCCCAAAATTGTCTACCATAGGCCATAGGCATTGCTAACAGCTTTAATTTTTTTCCATTGCCAATACCTTGCATATCATTTGTTTTCAATTTATCTAGGCATCCTTTGGTAAATCCACCTCCAAAAAATCATTAATTTCATTAACACACATCATGATAATGTTAAGACATCTCATGGGGATTTATTGGTAGTTGCAATACCTTGCACACACCATAGACTCTCACACTTAGCAATCACTATTTTTTAAATTTTTGGTTTGCACACTTGAGCTTGAAATGCACCACCTAGAGGATTGATTGAGGTAGTCTCCCAAGTAGACTTTTTTTCCACTCTATAGGTTTCAACTTCAATATCTTCTCACAAGTACATTGAATCCATAAGCCACAAGCACAACAACAATCAATAGATCGATGTGCCTTTTAGTTGTAGAAGTTTCAAATCTCAGTTCACAAAGGATAGCATTGTGATGATATGGTCACTAACATGATTGCACAATTGCTAACATGCTGAATAGTCTCTACTATGAGACCTTGATTTTTGTTTCAAATCCTATTTCTTTCATTTATGCATAATTCACTTTTCCTATATTAGGTTGCTATTGTGCTAGTATGGTTATGACTACATTGTGACAATCTCTATTGCATTGTGCCACTTTTTTGCCTAGAACTAAATCCAAGACACCTATACCTTGCTTCTCCAATCTTCAAACATTTTTATGAACTTATTCTGCTTCAACTATCGATTCAAGGATGTTATTCTTTCCTTTGTCATTTCCATAGTGTTGTTGGTTTTATTTGTATAAAACCCAACTCAGATATTAAGTTACATAATACTTCATTTAGTATATTTCTTATTTTCCTGTGCTTGAATGAAGTAAATAAACATGTTTAGTGAAACAATACATACTAGAGGGTAGTTTAAACTCTACCTTACAATTATGTCTTCCCCATGCTCATGTTTTAATATTTAGTGTTAATGCTCTTCGTTACCAAAGAATAATAACTAGTCTTTTGTGGTATTCAAATGGAGAGAAAGAATGTTGTTGCTAGACTTTAATGACATTATTATAGATAATATTACTCAACCATGCCAAATATGGAAAAGTGCAAAAAAATCTAATATTAATATTGGGCAATATTAGCATGCTAATGCAACCTGCTCAAGGCTAAATGGGTAAAAATGTAGAAGAATCCTATGGTATAAGTTTTGAAATCTATTGATGATAAATGCTAAATAATATACAATATTAGACATTAATTGCTACATTTCATTAGTAATTGGGACTAAAAATTCATGGTTCTGATTAGCTTGCCATAGTTGTCCATTCCAATAGAAATAAGATTTTACAAGGCATTAATTTTTATTTTCCAAGAATAACCTTAATTATATTAACTTCTAATTCAAGGTTCCTAGATGAACCCCAAAACTAGATGAAGTAGGAGCCACTGGGTCCATGAGCAATCCTGCATCAACAAAAACAATAGTTGGTTATGTTTTCAGCTTTCTCTAGTTTTGACTTCTTGTTGTTGGGAAGGTTATTTTTTCGAACATGCTTTCATGGGGGTCTCCTATGAGAATGCTACATGTTGGCCTTGGGCCATAGACATAGCTATAGATCAGATTTTTGTGGGCATGTGGTAGGTTACTACCAGTGAAATAGGTTTCTACAGGTATTGTATATTGTGCTATAAGACAATTGTGGTTGTTCTATAGTGTGCTACAAGTATCTTGGTGACTGTTGCTAGTGTTCAAAAGTTGCCATATGTACAGTTGGAATTGATACAGGAATAGATACATCCTCCATTGGGTGGAAAGTGGGTAAAGGGAGTTCTAAGGGTCTACATCTTCCAGTTATGTTGTTGGGTAGAGGGCATGTGCAAATGGTTTGAAAGGAAAATGAATTGTGGTTTGTGTGCGAGTGGGAGGTAGATATCCTTAGAGAGGAGGACATCGAGTTGTTTTCAGAAGGTTTGTGAAATTTACATTCATGGAACAAAGAAAAAGGGCTCATGTGGAGTGGAATCTTAAAGGATTGAGAGAAACCCAATTGAGATTGGATGTAATGGAAACTGTGCAACACAAGGGAGTTGTTGTGGATGTGAGTGAATATGATGAAGAATTTCTTGTAGGTGGCACAAGGGATGAGAAAAAGGTGGTAGTAGAAGACATGGAGTTACAAATTGTTGATACAACAGAAGGGATAGAAGGTCATCTCTTATTGCTAGAAGAAATGAGTGACTTTGTTGGATGACCTTGAGGAGATGGGAGAATGTGTGTAGGATGTTGAAGGAGAGATCCTCATCATGGAGGATATGAAGAAATGGTCTAGTGGAGAGAATGTAAAAGTTGTATGTCCTTTAGAGGACATAGGTGTTGGTGGATGTATGGTGCAATTGAGTGCACAAGAAGAAGATGGGGAGGCACTGAAACATGAGAAAGAGTTGCTTAAATGAAAAAATTGAGTCCTTGTGTAGATTCAGTAGCAGTAATAATAGAGGGACATGAAACAAGGAGTGAAGAAGAATTGATTGATGAATAATTTGATTCCATCATGTTGATTGAGTTGGGCCCTAAGGAAGATTTTTCACCAGAGGAGTTGTTATGAAAAAAATTGAATTAAGATACAATAGAGGAGTGTGTGGAAGAAGAAATAGTGGGTGGAGGAGGATGGACAATGGTGGGTCAAATCCCAAAAAAGAAGAGAAGAAACATTTGGTGGGTGTGGATGGGTAGTGGCAGGTCCAAACCCACAAGTGGAGAACGAGAGAGGAGAAATAATTGGAGGACGAGCTTGGGCTATGGTTGATAGAGATCCACAAGAGGGAAGGAAATAAACGGTCAAGTTTGGTAGAGGAGAACAAAATTTGTCCCAACCAAATGTTGGAAGAGGCAAAGAAAAAAGTGTTATGATGAACTTGTTACAGTAATTGAGTATGTTGAGGAGTGAGGAGTGTGCACATTCTAGAAGGTTGGTTCTAGCACTCAATTCTTCTTTGTTGGATCATGCTTGTACTGAAGGTTCATTGGCAGGAGTAAAGATACAATGGTTGTTGAGGAGAGTATGGTCATAGGTTGGGTCTGCTAGAATTTGGTCATCGAGGTCAGTGAAGTATAGTTATAGGAATTTCTTGAGGTTGAGAGTGAACAAAGGAATAGAGGCAGGTCCTCTAGACAAAGAAGAGGTGATAAAGAGGAAAATGAGAGGGAAATCGAGCTGAGGGCATAGAAAAATGAGTGAATTGGTAGAGCACAAAAACAATTTTGTAGTTCATTGTGGAACTGTGTAATGTCAGCATGCTGCAAGTCGTTTAATAAGCATATTTCATAAATTAATGCACATGTGTTATTGTTTTTCTTTTGTTGTGCATATGCATTTGTTGTTTTGGGTGTTGGGCTGCTAGCTTAGGTCATTCTTCATTGAACCTTACCTACATTGCACAACTAGATGCATATCTTAAAACTAGTAATTGTAGAGTTTCAAACACATATTGCAATAGTTCTTCTTTGCAGGGTTTCCTAGATGAATTCTAGTCGAGAGTTAATATAAATTATTGTAGAGTATCCAAGATGAACTTAAATCCATAGGAAAAATAAATCTTTGTAGGATGTCCAAGATGAAATCCAACACCAAAAGGATAGAGCATTTGTTAGGATCAAAGAAGGGTATTAACCAGAAAGTATTTCAGGCATTCTTCTCGAGGCCAATGCACACAGTTCTCTATAGTACAATATTTTTAAGTGTAAAGTCAAATTTTGAGATGTATGTTAATACTTCTCAAATCATCATATCTGAAATAAGTTTGATTTTCACTTTTACAACTCATTTAGATATTTGTCTAAACTAGAAATCTAATTATCATTCTGTTTTGAGCAATGATAGCGGCAGAAATATCACAGTTTTTAGTAAGAACATGGTGACAAATACTCTAAGATGATGTTTTAAGAGAATTGCAAAGAGTAGATCCAAGACTTCCTTCTGGAGTCATTAATGAATTTCATGAACTCTTTAGCTCCTCCAATTGTAGTAGCTAGGATTGGACAATGGGTGGAATTTCTAGTTTGTCTACATCTCTCCATTTAGCTCTAACAATTTTTGGCATGTTATGATTTACAAATATACATGTATTGCAAATTTGCATGCTTTTTCTAGAGATATTTTCTTCTCTACTCTACTTGTTGTCTTTGGAAGATTTTGATAATTCAAGTGACTAATGTGGTCATGTCTTTAAATATTAAAAAAGAAAGAAAAAGTGAAGAAATTATACTATTAAAACCATTAATGATCAAAATAGGTCGGTGTGACTTGAAATTACATCGAGTAGAATTAGAAATAGAAAGAGGATTGAAAAGAAGCTCCAAACATAGGCTAGAAGAAAAAACTATAAAGAACAATACTAAAAACAATGTTCCACAGAGTTTCTTGATGGGGGGATGTGAGGACCAAGGCCCTAAGTTTTGGGATGGCGAGGGGGGGGCGATAGGGGGGCGGTGTTGATATACATATAGTACTTGAAAAACTAGTTATAAAAAGATTTATAAGAATTAGATTTCAAATGAAACTTTGGAAAATTAGTAAAATAGCAAAATTACAAATGCTAAATACTAAAACTTTAAATACTTGAATACTAAATAAAATTTGACAAATGAAAATTTCAAATTGGATGAAATAACCCAACTAGGAAATGTGCAATTTTTCTGATTTTTTTTTAAACACAAATTTATGCCCTAATTTCTGATTTCAAATTTCTGCTAAAAATCCTATCATGCTGATCTAATTTTCTGATTTTAAACATGCATTAACAGCAACATATATTCTTCCCAATTGCATCAAATATCAAAGCAGATTTATCTAACCATAAACATGAATGTAACCAGCGACATTAAACACCAAATGTCCATCCGAACATGCCAAAATTCTTATTAACAAATGTTTAGTTATGCTGCTACAAATCAAACCTAATATGAATGCAAGTTCTCCATGAAAATGGGCTCCAAACATGCCCAACAATGTACAATAACTTGCTGATATGAAGTAACCCCACTAACAATCCAAAACATGAGATGAAATGATGATCTATCCTAACCCTAGCTGGGCGAATTGCTCCATCTCACACAAATGCAAAGATGAATGCAAATATATGATAGAAAATGTCTCCAAAGCCCTACCACAAGGGTGTGCTGGCCTGTTGGTCTGAATGTAGGGTTTGCAACCCTTGAAATCTTGTCAAAATCCTTCAAACTTGCCAATTTTGCCCCTCCAAAACAAGGTGCTTCTCTTGCAACTTGGGTGCTCCACCCTAGGCTGAGATCCTAGGTCAAAACAACACAAAAACTGCCTTCCTCAAGTCGCCTAGGCTGATATGAAAATTTGAGCATGAAGATCTAACATAAAACTCCATTGAAATGCAAGTGAACCTCCATCATGAAGTCCTCCATTGAAGAGCTAGGTTTTCGTCCAACTCCTCTATTATTCACAAGGTTTTTTGTCCATGGAATAGTTGCAAAATTTTGATCAAAAAAGCAAAAATAGTTCACCATGATAACAAAACCTCCAAAGGACCTTGTTTATATATCAATTATTCCTTATTTCTCCAATTAGGTCAGCCCAATTTGGGCATCACCTTCACCTTTAAAAATTTTATTTTTATTTATTTTTATTTCCCTCAATTGGATGCCAAACCCCAATTCAATTTTATTATCTTTTAATTATTATTTTCACCTTATAACTCCCACCAACTTCTCCCACAACTCAAAATATTATTTTTAATTATTTTCCCTTATACCTCCCAAAAAGGGGCCACCCAAGCCCAAATAAAATATTAAAAATATCTTGGGCGCCAAAAATCAAATTTAAATATTATTTCTCATTCCCTCCCCTTGAGCGCCAAAATTCAAAATAATCAGAATGATATTATTATTTATTTATTCCTCCTTGCTCGCCCAAAAGGGATATTATAATCCTCCCTTCTTGAAATTACTTGTCCTCAAGCAATGACAAGCATACCACCACCTAGATCCTATATCATCATACTACCACATTTATCAAAATTGTGAAGGTAGATGTACCTTGAGGAACTATCAACATCAACCAACTCTCCAACTTCGAAGGATTCCTTCACCGTGCAAGCCTCCCCTTGTAGGTGCATAGAAGAACATATCCTCTCCTATGTTACTAATATAAATTAGAACAACAACCTCCCAATTGAAAATCATACCCAGGTGAGTGCAAATATCATCACCAAAGTCATATGATGATAGAGCATCATCCATATGCCATCCCACAATGATGAAGTGATGATCCAAACCTCTCCAAAAATCCCAAACAACTATTGTCCTCCAAGTGGCCTGTAGTATATCCATGTACAATAAGGTAGAACAACCATCTCCCAACAAAGTATGGAGTGGATGCTCATGAACTAGGGCAGGAAGGCCAAGATCTTCATTCTTTCTTCCAATCTCGATGACATAATCTAGCTAGAACACAAGAATTAGTAACCCAAAACCAAACATTATAGCAATACCCCCATACCTTGTGTCAAAGTATAGCTTCACCTCCCAAATATGCCCAAATAAGGCAAGTGTCTCCATGGCATGCATCACAAATTTTTGGAATAGGGCAGCCTCCAGCGCTACCAAGGAATCAATGTGATGATAAGATTGTACTTTGTCATTAACAAACTCTTCGTCTTCAAGAAAAACTAATGAATCACCACAAATTGAATCACTTATGACTCCCTCTTCATGTGAACATTTGACACCAGTGGTTGATCCACTAAGTGTATGTTCAACTACTTGATCCTCTAGGGTTTGGGCCTTCAAGCGGCCCTTAAACAAAGGTAACTCATGATGCAAATCAGGCACATGAACAAATTTTTTTGAATCATACCTTTCCACTCGTCCACCCAAATCTACATACTCTTCTTGCTTGCTTTATTCAAGAGACCTTTGCTTTGCTTGCTCCACTGTTATGCATTCCTCTTGTGGAAGAAATAGATCTAAGGTC